>JARYGA010039117.1:0-123982 GCA_030545235.1 Helianthus tuberosus | reverse complement strand
TACTTCAAAGGCATCCATTGGCAAACCACTTCTCTCTCACTTTGCCACCATTCCACCACCACTACAACACCAACACCCACCACCATCATCCATCTATCATCTTTAGAGTGTGTAGTAGTCTCGAGATCCAAGATTGATCGTAAGAGTTCTTGTCAATCAAAGGCCATGTTTGGCTAATCTCTTACATCACTTGGTGAAGACAAGTATTTAATGTATTACTTTTGATTTTTAATCTTTCGGCACCTTTTAATTGGGTTTTTTATTAATGGCTTTAATAACTAGTTTCTTATGTTGAAAGTGAATTTTCTTTACCATTTCTTCATGATGTCATTGATTTGCTCATTCATGTCTTTACGGTCTATATAAAGCGCATTAACTACCTGGAAGGGGGTGAGGAGGGTGGTTTGGTAAAGTTCTTGTCTCGTTCAGTGTATAGATCATGCGAGGACTTGGTTTAAGCTTACTAGGACCTCCTTCAATGCCCCAAAGGTATTGGATGGCGGGGGGTGCGAATAGCTTGAACCCCTCATATGTAAACTACTATTAAAACATAAAACCGGCTTCTTGGGATTGTATCCTTGCTGACTCAAACCACTTAGCCGAGGGTAACGTCACCTTCAAAAGAGGGGCCTACCACTTTTCACATTAATAACTTATTTAATTATCTTTCAATATTCCGACCCTTTGGGATTGTATCCCTGCTGACTCAAACCACTGGGTTGAGGGTAACGTCACCTTCAAAAGAGGGGCCTACTACTATAACTAAGATAATCTCTTAAAAAGTCTGAAAGTGCGAAAATCATCAAAAGGTACATTAAAGATAAGTTGGATCCAAGTGATTCTATCTTGTCTATTTGTTTTTTCATTTTGTTTATCTTTTTAATTATTAGATTTACTTTCATGTTTAAAAACTTTTCTTAAAAATTTAGATCGATTAGACGTTGATGATAAACCGGTATTAAAGGCTCTTGTGTCCTTGGACGACCTCGGTATCTTACCAACACTATACTACGCTCGCGATGGGTGTACTTGTCCAAGTGTGTGTTTAGTGTTAGTACAATATCATTTTTTATAAATTTAAAACCTGAATAATGCGTAAACGAACTTAAAATATTAATAAAATCATATCACGCTCGACACGCACCAAGTTTTTGGTGTCGTTGCCAGGGACACAAGGATTTTAAGAAAGTATAAAATCGACGGCCTAATTATTTTGCAAAACATCTTCAAGTTTTTTTAATTTTTTAGGACTTTTTAGCAAAACAATAAGCTGAACACGGGGCCGTGCCCATTGGACACGCCCCCGTGCTACACATAACCAGTAAACAGTTTCAAACGCCCAGATACAGAAATTGACCACGGGGCCGTGTCTGCTCAGCATGGGGCCATGGTGAGCTTCTGATTCAGCTTTTTAATTTTGTTTTCTGGTCCCAAGACTCTGTAATCTGCTGAGTGATTTCTCATGGATCAATACTCAGGAGATTACACTCACTACTACATAGAGGAAGATTACGAGGAAGAATATTGTACCATTTGCGGTGATCCTCACTCGGTACAATATTGTGACCTTTTCCAACCATCCACCTCATACACTTACTATGAGGAACCAAGGTTTGAACTTCCAAAATCAAGCTTTGATTGGGATACTTATCCCTCTAACCTTCACGAAGCACCACCAACTATCATCCCCGAAGCCGAAAGCCTTATACAAAGTCTCAAAAATCTGGAACGCTTAATAAGAGAATCTCGCGAAAGGGAAAAGGTTATTTGTACTAAGGAAGTGATAATTGAAGAAATAAAAATGGAAGAACAACTAAGTGAAAAACCAAAGCATGAACCAAACGACGAAAGAGGTAAGTCCGAAAACGATAATTTTCAAAAAGAATTAAATTTTCAAGAAATTAACCTTTTGCCACCCTCTTTCGAAAATCATTGTTTGGTACCTACTCATGCTAAGTTTTTAAAAGAGCTAAACACTAACACTCAAGTTGACGAAATGGTTAGCATTAAATTAACAAACGATCAAACTACGCTAATAAAAGATGAGCAATTTGAAATTAACATCACATCGGTTCCATGTTTCTTTCAAAACACCTTTATTAGTAATATTACAATTGATAAGGATCTTTGTGTTAATATAATGCCTAACTGTATTTTTGAAAAAATTAGTACTAGTGATTTTTCTCCACTTCAAATCCCCATTTTTCTTTCTAATCAGAAAGTAATAAAATCAACGGGAGTAGTTGAGGATGTGTTAGTACAAACAAACCAAATGGTGGTCCCAACCGACATCGTCGTTGTTGATGATGATCCACTTGTGTTAGGACAACCTTTTATGAAAACCCATCAAGCATTGATAAATCGGAAGCAAAACAACCCACCCATTCAATTAGGGGCCGACAAAAGGTATGTTAATCTTGACCAAACCACAAAGTACCCATTCGACAATGACGACCCCTTAATTTAAGATGAAGTTGAACTAGCCGATACGGAGAATAAAATCGACCAACTTGTCGAAGAGGAGGTCGCCATTGAACAAACCTTTGTAGTTCTCGACCAAAGTAAAGATCAAACGAATAAAGAGTCTCCTAAAGACCCACCACTTGAGCTCAAAGAACTCCCAAAAGGTTTGGAATATGCTTTTTTAGACAAGCATGGCAAGTTACCCGTAATTATTTCTTCAAAATTAACTAGTTTAGAAAAAGAAAAATTAATTACGCTTTTGAAAAAACATAAAAATGCGATTGCATGGAAGCTTGTAGATATAAAAGAATAAATCCTTCCATGTGCATGCACAAAATTTTGATGAATGATGACTATAAATCGGTAATACAACCACAACATAGAGTAAATCCAAATGTTCAAGAAGTGGTTAAAAATGAAGTCATTAAACTACTTGACGTCGGACTCATCTACCCAATTTCTGATAGCCCATGGGTGAGTCCCGTTCAAGAAGTTCCCAAAAAAGGAGGTATGACGGTGGTCACTAATGAAAAGAATGAATTAATACCAACAAGGACCATCCCTGGATGGAGAGTTTGCATAGACTATCGTAGATTAAATGAGACAATGAGGAAAGACCACTTCCCTTTACCTTTTATTGATCAAATGTTAGAAAGATTATCCGGTCAAAAATTTTATTGTTTTTTAGATGGTTTTTTAGGTTACTTTCAAATACCATAGCTCTAGAAGACCAAGAAAAAACAACATTTATATAACAACCCTCCTAAAGCCCTTAAAACACCCCTAATGTCCATATTTTACCCCGAATATACGTTAACGAGCATAAATAACATTTATATTAATAAAAACAAATAAAACAATAAACAGGAGTCGCTCACGGGCCGCGACCGATCTCCCTGGGTCTGTCGCGGGGCGCGACGGAGTGACCCCAAGCGAGCCATCTGGCTGCCACGTGTCTTTATGCGTGTGAAGCCTACACCCTTGACTCGACCAAGCTAGATCCTACCCTACCCTCCTCGCGGGCCGCGAAGGGCTAGCCCCAGGGCGTCGCGGGGCGTGAGCCGCCATACGTCCAGCCCTATAAAAGGGGCGATCGAGCTCAGAATTCATCGTTCAAAATTTTCTTTTCTCTCCCAACATATAGTAGGCAAAACTCTCGGGTATTATACCCCTAAAAAGCGAAGCTCTGACGGTGTGGAGGTAGTCCTGGAAGTTCCTCGGGAAAAACATCAGGAAACTTACGAACCACTGGTAGATCTTCAATTCTCTTCTCTTCAGGCTGAATATCAGTAACAAGCGCAAGAATAGCAGGATAGCCCTTTCGCAAACACTTCTGGGCTTTCATGGATGAAATGATGCTAACAGTTGCACCACCTCGATGACCCTGAACGGATAACGGTTCCCCACTAGGGAGAGGTACACGCACGATTTTCTCCTTACAAAGTATATCGGCTCGGTGTTTAGACAATCAATCCATACCAACAACTATGTCAAAGCTACCAAGAGTGACGGGAAGAAGGTGAATGTCGAACACTTGACCCAAGAGGTCAAGTTTACACCCTTAGTGTACATGTGAGGCTTCAATTGACTTACCATCAGGCAATTCCACTACATGTTTGGTTTCTAGTGGTGTTGGGATTAACCCTAATTGATGACTGAACCCCAAAAACACATAACTCCAGTCAGCACCTGAGTTGAATAATACCAAAGAGAAAAAACCGTTGACGGAGAACGTACCAGTCATGACGTTGCCATCATTCCTTGCATCACCTGCTCCTATAGTAAACACTATCCCACAAGCGCCATTCCCACCGTTATTCCCATTGTTGTTATTTCCCACATTGTTGTTGTTGTTCTGGCGATTATTGTTCCCACCATTGTTGTTGTTGTTGGCGTTCTGATTCAATTATGGGCAATCCTTCTTGAAGTTCCCTTCATTGCCACATTGGTAACATCCCCTTTGATTACCCCAATTCTGCTGGGGTTGCTGCCTTTGATGCTGTTGTTGGGGCTGTTGCTGCTGATGCTTTGGATACGGAGCTCTATAATCTTTCTCCATGTGACCCACCTTGTCACACCTTTAACATGTTCGGTTACACAAACCATAGTGGTGGAAACTGCACTTGTTACACTTTGGCTGTTTCCCTGCATAAGAGCCAGAAGTTTGACTGTTGTTCTGATTCTGCTTGACCGAAGATGACTGACTGAAACTGCGACTGTTGTTGTCAGACTTCTTTTATGACTTGTTAGAGTTGGTCACCTTGTCTGTGTCCACCTCCTGATAAGTGATCTTATGAACCAATCTGATGATCCGTGGCAGGTTGTCAAGATTTGCGGCAGTGACTAAACCCTTGACTTGTGGTGCCAATCCTTTGATGTAGAGTTCGATTTTGCGGGGAGGTAGTCGTGATAGGTTAAGACACATGTTCGCTAGCTCGTGGGACCGTTTCGTATAAGCCTCGATCTCAGACCCCACCATCTTCAAGTTATAGTACTCGTTCTCCAGCTTTTGAATTTCATCACGTGGGCAGTACTCTTCCCGAATCAACTCCTTGAAATCGTCCTAAGTAGTCGCGTTTTCCATTTCAATGCCAGCATCTGCACCTGAGCATTCCACCAAGTCAAGGCACCATCCTCCAGGGTGCCTGAAGCAAATTTCACCCTATCCCCGGCTGGACAGTTACACATGGCAAAGACAGATTCAGCTTTCTCGAACCAATGGAGCAGTCCCACAGGACCTTCAGTTCCACTGTAAGTTTGAGGCTTGCAATACATGAATGTTTTGAATGTACACACAGGTAGAATGTTCTGGTTTGGGTTCGCATGTTGACCTAAAACAAAGAGGAAGTATGCACAAATGAGAATCGAGTAAAATGACTAAGGATTATGCTTTGTCTGGTATGTATCGTACCAGCTTGCTGAGCTGCCAAAGCCTCAGCCACACGCGTGTTAATCAGGTCTGTCAGCTCTGCCTGAGTCATCACAATGTTGCCACGTCCACCGCCGCGACCGCCTCCACGTCCACCATTACGTCCGCCATGTCCGCTCATGATTCTATATAAGAAGAGTGGAAAAGATGAGGATCGCAATTGAGTAGAAGTCAATCATCACTATGACCTCTATGGATATGACGAACTCTATCATTATAGCGAATAGTGGAACAGAACCCCTTTTACACTTATTAAGCGTCACTGGGACTCACAGGCATCCCACATTATTATTATGTGTGCACCCATAATAATAATGAAATTTGCATACTTATCTTAGTGCCTCTTAACTCGTGCTAAAAGGTTTTCCACATTCGAATAACAAAACGAAGAACATCACAAAACGTGGGATCTCAATAGTCAAAGGGTAGTGTCACACTATCAAGCATCACTTAAACAAGTAGCACATGTAGTCACATCATAGTGTCAAGTATGTAGTTTCATGCAAGTCGTGGGTGTGTGTATACCAGGTAAGTAATACATAAAATAATAGAGGACGAACCTTGCAATCTGGAGCTGAGTGTCATGGTCGTTTTCGATACTGTTTGGTTATAGTCTGGTTTTATGAAAATGTTTTAAAAGCTAGTTCACTATGACCAGTGGCTCTGATACCAAACTGTTACACCCCAAAAAATACCACAAGCGGAAACCCCCGCGGGGCGTGTGACGTACCAGGTTCTAGCCACTAATCACATTGAACCATAAGTAAATAGAACTTTCCATTAAACTAAAACAGTATAATTCAATCATTTGTTTAGATAACCAACCATATTCAGCGGAAGCATAATAGTTTATTCGATAAGTTTAACGAAAACGTTTAAAAACAATGTAACTTCAAAGGGACATTCCCGTTGCCACGACCCATGTGTGACAACTGTCAAACTTCCAGGTATCCGTACAATTATTAAACCATGATTAGTGCTTAATGACTGTGCTGAATTACAACTAATGACTTGAACTGCTTTCTTATTATTGCTTTATACATACATGTGCATCACATGTTGCAAATGACATATCATTATTGCATGGGAACTTTATTGACTCAAATGATGCACGAAACACAGTTAGCACAATTATCAAACAAATTAGAAAAATGCTGACGGAGTTCAGTACATAGACAAACAAGGTGTTGAGACACAGAATGAGCCAGAAACCCAGTATTACACTAGTATAGTGTGTAGGGAAGTAAGGATCACAAAACTGCCTTCCTAGAGATAGTTTAAGTGCCAGAAAGTGCCTAAAACTAACATAAACTGTAGAATTCTTTAGAAAATCAGCAGATTTAGCATTTAAACAATCTAATATCATGCAGAAATATGGTTACATGGTCCTGAATGCTTTTCTAAGTGTCGGGAATCGAAACTGTCATAAAAGGGTACATAAAGCACACTAAACTGCATAGTTTAGCACCTTAACGAACCAGTAACCAACCGAACAACCGGACACTCCCCAAAACACCAAATTTTCCCTAGAAGCACTGTTTTAACATTTCCAAGCTAGTTATGGTCCCCGAACATCATAACACACTGTATAAATATCAACTAACTAAATCCCTAACTATACACTTGAATTTCAACCATAACAATCTAACTTAGTTACAACCTACACCTATAACCCCCCCCCCCCCCCCACCTAGTGGACGGCCCATACATGTGGCCCTACTTGTGATTTGTTTAGTTTTTATAATGGATCTTAAACATAAAAACCAAGATATAAACCCATGATATGGATTATAAGTAAGACTTAGAGTTCATAAGCTTCATAACTTTCACACACCAACACACACACTTTCTCTCTTCCTCTCTTGCTTGTTCACGGCCGTAAACAACCCCCACATGTCACACCCCGAAATTATTAGAGCTGGCTTGACTGGACTGGTATCTTCATTGCACAGCGGAAGCAAATAAGCTAAGACTTCTAGAAAAAGAACGCCCACTAAGTACTCGAATCTCCAATGGTTCTCCTATTCCAACCGTGCCATAACTTTAAAATGCAACCTGAGAAAGAAACATGCGAAAAAGTCAACATAAAGTTGAGCGAGTCCATAGTTTGTTTGTAAAAGATTTGAAATAAATCTTTTGAATAACCGGTTTGTGAAATATTATTGAGAAAACGAATTTAGAAATCATTTTCTTGTCAAGTTACATGGAAACTTTGTATTTTTAACACATTATGCTCGTAAAACCATGTATTAGTAAACTCTTGAATTTGTAATGTTCCTATAACCGTCAATGCCCTCCCTGACTTTGACTTCATGCCCGCATAATCCTACGCTTTGAATTTTGTATAAAACATGGTATGTAATTTGTAAAACCCCAGTATGATAGCAAACAAGGAAAAGATCACCAATGGTTTGCAAGGCCACTGATATGTGTGACGGTGTAGGAAGACTCAAACCTAGCAAAGTTGTACCGGGCTCCCGGCTGGAAGACATAGTCACCACTATGGGCCACCCCCGCCTCATGGGTGTGGGCTCGCTACACCCAAATAGATCTATCACTCATGTCCCTCGGTCCTTCAAGAGGATTGATGGCCTCAAGTATACGCCTACCCAATCACATGATCAATGGTTCTTTCCTAGGCCAACCATACCAATTGTATTGTAAGTAATCCTTTTGTAACATGTATTTCACCCCAGTCTCTCAGACTGAATTACCCAGCTAGTCTCTCAGACTAACTCCCCAGTCTCTCAGACCAACTCCCCAGTCTCTCAGACTGAATTACCCAGCTAGTCTCTCAGACTAACTCCCCAGTCTCTCAGACCAACTCCTCAGTCTCTCAGACTGAATTACCCAGCAAGTCTCTCAGACTAACTCCCCAGTCTCTCAGACCAACTCCCCACTCTCTCAGACTGAATTACCCAGCTAGTCTTTTAGACCAACTCCCCAGTCCCAATATTATCACCAGACGATCCCATCCCTAGTCATGAAAATCATTCACATTTCGATAATACGCATTTGTTTTGTAAAACCGGTATATTTAGTATGATTCATTCGTAAACCATTTGAGTTCCTTGAAATCTGTTCGTAACATGATTTAGAAATATAAGCTTTCGTTCATTCAAAAACCTCGTATGTTCTTGCAAAACGTGCTTTGTCTAAAATATGCAATCTTTGTTCATCGAAAACTTTGTATGTTTCTGCAAAACGTGCATGTCTTTCCACCCCGAAAACATTTACAAAAATGTAAAACTGTAAAAAGGTGGGGTTATGAACTCACCTGAATAATCCTTGTGTAAAGCTAGCTAATTACGACTTCGTGATGTCGTTTCCAAGACGAGACTCGCTAGCGTGCATTCTACAATATTCCTAACACGGAATATCTTATAAGTTTCTAAACAAAAGTGGTAACTAAACTACGTGTCACCGAGCTCCACCGAATCGTTAACCGAACGATTCAACGGTAAGTTGTTAATTTAACGAAAATGACTGAGTTATATTCGTTAAGTTTCATTTATTGCCGATAAGATTACTAATTCTTGGAATACTTAGTTCTCAAAAGATGTTAAAATATATAAATATTTTAAAAAAAATATATAAATATATTGTGGTAATCGTGTTAGCCGTCTCGTGGAATCGTACGTGTAAGTAACAAATAATATACAACGAACTCGTATTATATGTGCCGTTTAGGCGTTTGAAATAAATGTAGAAGTTATATTCACTAAAAAAAGAATCGTCGACTTGTCGTGTTTGAAAATAAATATATAACTATATTTATTTTTATAAGAGAATCGATTTGTTTGTGTCGGAAATAAATATGTAACGATATTTATTTATAAAAAAGATTCGAGTTTAACGTTTGGGATAAATATAATAATCATATTTATTTTGTAAAATTGCCTGCGTCATCGTCGTTCTTGTAAGTTGTGATGTGTTATCGAAGATATTAAACACTTGTATTTAACTCTATAATAGTAGTTCGTAGTCAACCGGTTATGTTTTTTTTATTAAAACATGTTTCGCTTTATAGTAAGACACGCTTTGGTTTTATGGATTTTCTCGAAAATCGGGCAGAGTTTCCTCTGTTTTTGGACGCCCCTGACAACACAAGTTGTTGTTATTTTTCAAAATTCAACAATAGTCAATCGCCATTTATCAATTTTTCAAATTATACTGTATAAAATTTCGTTAAATATGTCAAAACGTAAACTATAAATCGAATCGGTTCAAGCTCGTTTTCTCGGAAATAATCAAAAACTATAAAGATAACGAAATAAATACACCATTAATTTTTACCAAGTCTTCGCGTCAAAATGTCGAGCCGCTTGACTGAGTTGACAGAGTCAAATGTGTTGACCGAGTCGACTCACCGAGTTGACCAGGTTTGACCGAGTCAACTGAACCGAGCCATTTGACTGAACCGCGCGACCCGAACCACCGGTTGACCAGACCCGACCGTTGTTGACTGTTGACCCGAAACCCGAGGCTTGTCCACTTACTAGTCTTGACCGAGCCCGAACCCGAATCACTGAACTTGCTGAACCAGAACCCGACATGAAGTCTGAAACTGAACTGAACCAAACCTCGACCCCGAACCATATATTTGAAACTGAACCGAGCCACCCTCTTGAATCTGACCCGGAACCCGAACTGTACACCAGACAGAACTCAAACCAGAACTCGAATCAAAATCAAAACAAACTGAGTAAACACTCACCACTGTTACCGTCGCCGTCGGAACAAAGCACCACCGCCGCCAACGGCGGTTCGTCGCCGGATATCCACTCCACCGCCGCTCTTTACTCTACCGGCTTCTCTCTCTCTCTCCGCTAATTTCTCGTGCCGGTTCTGCGGCCACGCCGACGCCGCATGCGACATCTCCCTTTTCTTTCGTCGGACTTACATAGGTGAGGGGGTGTCGGCTAGAAAGAGGGGAACCGCGCCGGCTGTCGCAGGTAAACCGGCTCTGCCGGTCATTCCGGTCGCCGGGACGATTAACAAGGGGGGAAGGGAGTGGATAAAATGTATTTTGTGTATGTGTATCTGTATAAAAGATCGAGAGAGGGTAGAGGCATGTTGATTTCATGTGTGTGTGCTGTGTATGTTGTTTGGTTGCACAACCGAGAGAGAGAGAGAGGATCCTTTGTGAGATATTTGTGGTTTGTGTGTGTATCTGCACAAGGAGATCAAGGGAGGGGGTAAGGTTTTATCCTCATTTGTGTGGGTAATGACTAATGTGGTTTCCTTATGTCCTGTGTGTGTAGATCTACATAGATTTCATGAAGATTTGATCAAGATTTAGTAGAGATTAAGTAGGATTTTAAGAGATTTGGTAATATTTTGTATAGATTTTGAAAGGATTTTCAAATCTTGTAGATCTTGTAAAGATTTTGATCAAGATTTAGTTGTAGGTTTAGTTTGTGGGTTTTGGGCTTGGGCCCAAGGCCCACAAGCTCAACCCCATGTTTAAGCGGCCCGTAATTCCTACGAGACCCGTTATCCCAACCCAAACTCCATAAGTGTCGACAGAATAAAATATTAAAATTAAAAGGCGTATAATAGTGGCGTTTGTCGAGTGACGCGTTTGTTTGTCGATTACGGTAATAATCGTGAAAAATTATATCATTGATGTCTTTAATCCATTTTTCTATCCGGTTTCGACTGTAGTGACAAAAATTTTATTATGGAGCTAAATACAGCGTAAAGTGTAAGTTTTGAAGGTTACAGGCATCTCCGTCTCTTCCGTTTCGTTGCCGATGCGTTTCCTGCTATCGCGTTTTTTGTTCACGTTTGCGTTTGTGTTGCACGGAAGCCCAAATAAATTCACAAAATTAAATTCTTAAATATAAAATATTCGTAGAAAATCCATATTTGTCGGCGTTGTCAGTATTTGTTCGTCATCAGTTCGTTGTCGCTTAATATTCACCAGATCTTTCCGTAAACCACCGTTCACGCCCTGTAAGCTGGTTAGCCGTTTCTAGGCACTTCAAAGGCCTAATTAAGTCAATCTTCATCTCAATCACTATTTATTATCGCGTTAATCGCCTGTTAATCACGTAATTAAGGGCCGTAAATCACCGGTTCTCGCATTCTCCCCCTGTTAATGAAATTTCGTCCTCGAAATTTAGACTACGTTAACTCCTTAGAGTTACGTTGTGTGTAGGTAAATATGAATAGTATCAAAGTGGATGACCACAAAATCGAATAAAGACTTATTCGAATCATGTGAATTCAAGGATATTCCTCAACAATAAGAACCCAACAGTTTAAAAGAAATGTGTCTCAGTAATTGATGTTAAAGGAAACGAGACGTACTGATACAGTCACTAGTGCGACTAAGTTAACAAGGATCCAACAATGAACAGGAACTTCTACCAATCGAATTCCATATGAACGTTTATAACATGTAAATGAGTTCTAGAAGCAATAACATCCACTAGATGAACTTAGAATCAACAATCTCAAATATAATAGTTTGCATGAAACGCTCGATCGTGATCAGCACAAGCTACAAGTTATACCGATGCCACAAGGTGTCGTAGTGAATGAAGCAATTCGAATATAGCGGTGATCGAACAAGTATCACATGTTGTTTTGCATGAAACGCTCAATCATATGATTAGCCCAAGCTACAAGTTTGTACTGACATCACAAGGTGTCGTAGTGACTTAAATAATTCAATAATAGCGGTGATCAAACAAATTCACCGTGTTTGAAGTCAAATGAAAGCGCAATGAAGTAAATATGAATGTTTGTTCCAACAAACATCAAAAGATTTTCAATTGATAATGGAACATCAAAGAAATAATGTTTTCGATCGAAGATGAAGAAGCAATGAATATCGCAAAACTTTCGATCGATGTTGAAAGAACCGTTAAGAGGTACACCGAAATATATAAAAAAATGAATTTGTGTACCATTGTCTTAACACACGATTGTGTTAAGACTGCTTTAATATGATAATTCAATGCGGATTTAAAACAAATCAATAAACAAATAATTTAAATCCGTGCATGATATGTGTAAACAAGACTAGCGCAGGCTTCAAATAAGTGAAAACACCACCACAAGGTGTCGAAAACAACAAACAATTTAATGGAGTCGAATGCCAAACAAGTTTACTTCGACTCGGAACAAATGAGACACTTGTTAAAACAATTTTTTGAATATGATGTTCCCAATACATCATATGATGTCTTGAATCGAATATGTGTAATGAACAAGTTCAAACAAACGAACTTGGTTTCGCCGCAATCCGACAATAAATACATGTATCGACAAGAAAGACTTTCGGCATGGTCATAACGAAAAACCATGTATGTAACTTGAAAAGAAGAGGAATTTCAAGAAAATGTGTTGACTTGATAGCAAAGGAGCCAACAATTATAATAATGCGGGTCATTCGAATCACAAATCAATAATTAGATTTAGCGAAATAATATTTAAACTTTGATGAAGCGCTTATTCGAAACGAAACCACATGCGTAACAAATGATGCATGCGTAACATATAAATTTTCAAGAAATGAAGCAATGAGTGTTCGCTATAGTGTAAGAAGTTATTGTGATGCAATGACCATTAAGAGGAGTAGAGATACGAAAATCTACTCAGTAAATGTGAAATTCGAAATTTCAATAAAAGAAATTTAAGGACTTTACCTGGGGTTTCATGTGATAACCGGTTGTTAGGTGACATTACTATGTAATGTCGAACATAGCGTATTCGTCATTAATGAGAGAATGGGGAATACGAAGACATGCGTCTTCTCCTTAGCATGACTCGTGTCGTTTGCAGGACCGCGTGCCAAACCGCCTCTTCCTGATCGATAGTTTTCGCGCTGACAGGATTAGCATCATCGTTGAAATGCTCCATAGTGTCTTCTTGGTGACTTCACCTCGAAGGTCATATGTGACATACTTCATCCTCTGTTGATGTATAGTTTAAGTTTCACGTATACCTACACACTAGCGTTTTGTTCCGCGTAGAATGTGATGTACCCCGACATCCGTTGACGTAAAATTTGAGTTCCATGTATTCTTGTGCACTAGCGTTTCGTTATGCGTAGGCTGCCTGCTCGGGAAGTTAAAATATCATAGACAATATGGATAATAGTGTGTGCCCGAGTTTATATTCGCGGTTCCTACGTGATGACCTTTAATGAACTTCAACATAAGTTTCCGAAGGTCTTAAATGCATGTTTCCTAAACTCTCAGAGTTTTGTGTACTGTATGTAATTGTTTTATGTACCGTGTGTAAAACACCACTTTAGCGTATGTTTGAAAAAAAAAATTGACACATTGTTTTTCGGCAACGGTTGGAGACCATATTCGAGTCCTAGGCGTTCTGTATGTATTCAAAGTCTCAATAGTCTAAGTCACAGAGAAAGGTGAGGTTAGAGACTAGGTATTCCTACAGAAAACCCTATTCGCTGAAACCTATAGCTCTGATACCAATCTGTTACACCCCGAAATTATCAGAGCTGGCATGACTGGACTGGTATCTTCATTGCACAGCGGAAGCAAATAAGCTAAGACTTCTAGAAAAAGAACACCCACTAAGTACTCGAATCTACAATGGTTCTCCTATTCCAACCGTGCCATAACTTTAAAATGCAACCTGAGAAAGAAACATGCGAAAAAGTCAACATAAAGTTGAGCGAGTTCATAGTTTGTTTGTAAAAGATTTGAAATAAACCTTTTGAATAACCGGTTTGTGAAATATTATTGAGAAAATGAATTTAGAAATCATTTTCTTGTCAAGTTACATGGAAACTTTGTATTTGTAACGCATTATGCTCGCAAAACCATGTATTTGTAAACTCTTGAATTTGTAATGTTCGTATAACCGTCAATGCCCACCCTGACTTTGACTTCATGCTAGCATAATCCTACGCTTTGAATTTTGTATAAAACATGGTATGAAATTTGTAAAACCCCGGTATGATAGCAAACAAGGAAAAGATCACCAATGGTTTGCAAGGCCACTGATATGTGTGACGGTGTAGGAAGACTCAAACCTAGAAAGTTGTACCAGGATCCCGGCTGGAAGACATAGTCACCACTATGGGCCGCCCCGGCCTCATGGGTGTGGGCTCGCTACACCCAAATAGATCTATCTTTCATGTCCCTCGGTCCTTCAAGAGGATTGATGGCCTCAAGTATACGCCTACCCAATCACATGATCTATGGTTCTTTCCTAGGCTAACCATACTAATTGTATTGTAAGTAATCCTTTTGTAACATGTATTTCACCCCAATCTCTCAGACTGAATTACCCAGCTAGTCTGTCAGACTAACTCCCCAGTCTCTCAGACCAACTCCCCAGTCTCTCAGACTGAATTACCCAGCTAGTCTCTCAGACTAAATCCCCAGTCTCTCAGACCAACTCCTCAGTCTCTCAGACTGAATTACCCAGCTAGTCTCTCAGACTAACTCCCCATTCTCTCAGACCAACTCCCCAGTCTCTCAGACCAACTCCTCAGTCTCTCAGACTGAATTACCCAGCTGGTCTCTCAGACTAACTCCCCAGTCTCTCAGACCAACTCCCCAGTCTCTCAGACTGAATTACCCAGCTAGTCTCTCAGACCAACTCCCCAGTCCCAATATTATCACCAGACGATCCCATCCCTAGTCATGAAAATCATTCACATTTCTATAATACGCATTTGTTTTGTAAAACCGGTACATTTAGTATGATTCATTCGTAAACCATTTGAGTTCCTTGAAATCCGTTCGTAACATGATTTAGAAATATAATTTTGGTTCATTCAAAAACCTCATATGTTCTTGCAAAACGTGCTTTGTCTAAAATATGCAATCTTTGTTCGTCGAAAACTTTGTATGTTTCTGCAAAACGTGCTTGTCTTTCCACCCCGAAAACATTTACAAAAATGTAAAACCGTAAAAAGGTGGGGTTATGAACTCACCTGAATATTCCTTGTGCAAAGCTAGCTAATTACGACTTCGTGATGTCGTTTCCAAGACGAGACTCGCTAGCGTGCATTCTACAATATTCCTAAAACGGAATATCTTATAAGTTTCTAAACAAAAGTGGTAACTAAACTACGTGTCACCGAGCTCCACCGAATCGTTAACCGAACGATTCAACGGTAAGTTGTTAATTTAACGAAAATGACTGAGTTATATTCATTAAGTTTCATTTATTGCCGATAAGATTACTAAGTCTTGGAATACTTAGTTCTCAAAAGATGTTAAAATATATAAATATTTAAAAAAATATATAAATATATTGTGGTAATCGTGTTAGCCGTCTCGTGGAATCGTACGTGTAAGTAACAAATAATATACAACGAACTCGTATTATATGTGTCGTTTAGGCGTTTGAAATGAATGTAGAAGTTATATTCACTAAAAAAAAAAGAATCGTCGACTTGTCGTGTTTGAAAATAAATATATAACTATATTTATTTTTATAAGAGAATCGATTTGTTTGTGTCGGAAATAAATATGTAACGATATTTATTTATAAAAAGGATTCGAGTTTAACGTTTGGGATAAATATAATAATTATATTTATTTTGTAAAATAGCTTGCGTCATCGTCGTTCTTGTAAGTTGTGATGTGTTATCGAAGATATTAAACACTTGTATTTAACTCTATAATAGTAGTTCGTAGTCGACCGGTTATGTTTTTTTTTTATTAAAACATGTTTCGCTTTATAGTAAGACACGCTTTGGTTTTATGGATTTTCTCGAAAATCAGGCAGAGTTTCCTCTGTTTCTGGACACCCCCGACAATACAAGTTGTCGTTATTTTTCAAAATTCAACAATAGTCAATCGCCATATATCAATTTTTCCAATTATACTATATAAAATTTCGTTAAATATGTCGAAACGTAAACTACAAATCGAATCGGTTCAAGCTCGTTTTCTCGGAAATAATCAAAAACTATAAAGATAACGAAATAAATACGCCATTAATTTTTACCAAGTCTTCGCGTCAAAATGTCGAGCCGCTTGACTAAGTTGACCGAGTCAAATGTGTTGACCGAGTCAAATGTGTTGACCGAGTCGACTCACCGAGTTGACCAGGTTTGACCGAGTCAACTGAACCGAGCCGTCTGACCGAACCGCGCGACCCGAACCACCGGTTGACCAGACCCGACCGTTGTTGACTGTTGACTGTTGACCCGAAACCCGAGGCTTGTCCACTGACTAGTCTTGACCGAGCCCGAACCCGAATCGCTGAACTTGCTTAACCAGAACCCGACATGAAGTCTGAAACTGAACTGAACCAAACCAAACCTCGACCCCGAACCATCTATTTGAAACTGAACTGAGCCACCCTCTTGAATCTGACCCGGAACCCGAACTGTACGCGAGACAGAACTCAAACTAGAACTCGAATCAAAATCAAAACAAACTGAGTAAACACTCACCACTGTTACCGTCGCCGTCGGAACAAAGCACCACCGCCGCCAATGGCGGTTCGTCGCCGGATATCCACTCCACCGCCGCTCTTTACTCTACCGACTTCTCTATCGCTCTCTCTCCTCAAATTTCTCGTGTCGGTTCTGTTGCCACGCCGCCGCCGCATGCGGCGTTTCCCTTTTCTTTCATCGGACTTACATAGGTGAGGGGGGTGTCGGCTAGAAAGAGGGGAACCACGCCGGCTGTCGCCGGTAAACCGGCTCCGCCGGTCATTCCGGTCGCCGAGACGATTAACAGGGGGGAAGGGAGTGGATAAAATGTATTCTGTGTGTGTGTATCTGTATAAGAGATCGAGAGAGGGTAGAGGCATGTTGATTTCATGTGTGTGTTGTGTGTATGTTGTTTGGTTGCACAACTGAGAGAGAGAGAGACAGAGAGGATCCTTTGAGAGATATTTGTGGTTCGTGTGTATATCTGCACAAGGAGATCAAGGGAGGGGGTAAGGTTTTATCCTCATTTGTGTGGGTAATGACTAATGTGGTTTCCTTATGTCCTGTGTGTGTAGATCTACAGAGATTTCATGAAGATTTGATCAAGATTTAGTAGGATTTTAAGAGATTTGGTAATATTTTGTATAGTTTTTGAAAGGATTTTCAAATCTTGTAGATCTTGTAAAGATTTTGATCATGATTTAGTTGTAGGTTTAGTTTGTGGGTTTTGGGCTTGGGCCAAGGCCCACAAGCTCAATCCCCGTGTTTAAGCGGCCCGTAATTCCTACAAGACCCGTTATCGCAACCCAAACTCCATAAGTGTCGACAGAATAAAATTTTAAAATTAAAAGGCGTATAATAGTGGCGTTTGTCGAGTGACGCGTTCGTTTGTCGATTACGGTAATAATCGTGAAAAATTATATCGTTGTCGTCTTTAATCCGTTTTTCGATCCGGTTTCGACTGTAGTTACAAAAATTTTATTACGGAGCTAAATACAGCGTAAAATGTAAGTTTCGAATGTGACAGGCGTCTCCGTCGCTTTCGTTTCGTTGCCGATGCGTTTCCTGCTATCGCGTTTTTTGTTCACGTTTGCGTTTGTGTCGCATGGAAGCCCAAATAAATTCCCAAAATTAAATTCATAAATATAAAATATTCGTAGAAAATCCGTATTTGTCGGCGTTGTCGGTATTTGTACGTCATCAGTTCGTTTTCGCTTAATATTCACCAGATCTTTCCGTAAACCACCGTTCACGCCCTGTAAGCTGGTTAGCCGTTTCTAGGCACTTCAAAGGCCTAATTAAGTCAATCTTCGTCTCAATCAGTATTTATTATCGCGTTAATCGCATGTTAATCACGTAATTAAGGGCCGTAAATCACCGGTTGTCACACCACACACTACCTTCATTCATTCAACTTCCATACATTCCAAGCATACACAAAGGTGTTAGAAGGTGCACAAGGAAGCTAGGAGCTTTCGGAAGTTCAAGGACCTTCACCATTTGCTTTTATCCTCCTCTTTTCTTCTCTTGATCATCCCTAGCCTTGAGCTAGTGGTAAGAACACTAATCTTTCCATTTTACATCTTATTTAAGTGGTTAAAGAATGATACATAATGTTAAGTTTGAAGAACACTAAGAATCAAGAGAATGGAACATGAACATAAGCTTAAATCATCAAGAAATCATGTTGTTTATGTGTTGTTATACTTGTTGATTGTTGTTTACTTATGTAAATGATGTAGATCATCATATGATATTGCTAGATCATGATTAAAAACAAAATCTAGTAAGATGAGAGGATGAAAATGTTAGAGATTAATAGATCATCCTCATGAAAGACATGAACTTGAAAGAATATATTGTTTTCTTGTAAAATGATGATTAAAATGAGATGTAAGTCTTGTAGATCTAAAATTTCAAAGATGATTTTTCAAGAAACCCAGTTAAAAATACAAGTTTTACTTAATCTTGGTTCTTAAATAAATAACCCTCATTTTTGGTGGTTAATAAAGTGTAGAAGCACATATGTGACAAGAAAAATCCATGAAGAAACATTTTTAGAAAATGTGATTATGAGTTGTAAAGATCTAGATTCTTCAAAAATGATGTTTTTAAAGAATCAACCACACTTTAAAGGGTAACTAAGCTTACTAAACACACTAGTAAGTTACTACACACTTTTATAAATTTTCAAGTTCATGAAGTGGTAAATTATGCTTGATTTTGGCAAAATTGGTAAGTATAGATTGTTGATTGTTGATTGATTGTGTTGATTTACAAAAGAAAATGATATGCCTTGAAGGTATGGAAACCTCCATTTTTAGGGGAAACAATGGCAAAATTTTTCTAAAAATTAAACACTTAAAAAAATATTTTTAAACAAGTATTTACAAGTGTATTTCAAACCATGAATTTTTACATAAAGTTTGCCATAATTTTTGTTACAAAAATTACAAATATTGGAGGTTGGTTTTTATAAATAAAAGTGACTAAATATGTATTTAGGAAAATATATACTTAGATGTCACCATGTGTGTGATTATTTGTATATTATGTGTATTAGTTATATTATTTTAGGATTTAAAATAATAAACTCATCAAAATACCAAGAAATTACAATCCAAAATATTACCAAAATTCCAAGGAATAAATATACAAAGAATACCCAAAATATTGGTGAAACCGAACAAAGGCATATAACTCACAAAAATATTCCGGAAAATTTATTCACAAGTATATTTTGGTAAATAATATTTTAGACACCAAGTGAATGAAAATATGATTTTTTACAATTGTTACTAATATATCATATTTTTGTCAAGGAGAAAATACATTATTTTTTGTAAGTAAAAATATATCTTTTCTTGGAATTATTAGAAGGTATATTATTTTTGGAAGAAATATATATTTTCTGAAATAAACATGAAATATATTATTTTTGGAGAAAAATAAGTTTATATATATTTTCCAAGTTAGACTTGAAAATATATTATTTTTGGGACTTATATGAAAATACAAATATTTTACCAAGGGAAAAACTATAAATAATTTTTCTAAGTAATATTTCTTAAAATATACATTTTGGAAAAATATATTGATGAATTTTTATTAAAGATATTATTCCGGGAAAGTTAATACAAAATTAAGTATAAGAATACTTAACAATTACAAGAAAATATGTATTTTTGTACGTATAAATACACTCCGGAATACGACACCAATACATGACAAAAATATACAAGTTTAAGAATACGAATACAAGTACACACATCCTTGGGAAGGATATACATGTTTGAATAGATGAAAAGTAACAAGTTAAAATATATTATTCTAACAATTATCCCAAAATTTAATAAATATAATTTAAGTTAAAGTATTTATTATTTTAACAAATAATTATGTAACTTGGAATAATATTGAAGACACAAAGAAACGTAACTCAAAGACATTAAGTGGTACTAAGTCAAGGCACGACCTGCTCGTCTAATAAGCCGTAGTACGTTGTAGGTAGTCGTGTACATCCGAAGGAGCTTTGAGTTACTGTGATTACGAAGAACACAAGACTGTGAGTTCATGTCCCCATTTTCTCTTAACTGTTTTTGGTTTTATAACTTCGGGGGTGAAGTACATGTTACAAACTGTTTACATACGATTACAAATGGTATGGTTATTCAAGAAATGAACTGTTAGATCATGTGAATGGGTAGGCATTAACCCGAGACCATTAATCCTTGTTAAGGACCGAGGGGCATGAGTGATAGATCTATTTGGGTGTTGCGAGCCCCACCCATGGGTCCGCGAGTTGACCGCATGTGGATTGAGCCTTCCTACACCGTTACACACGCATTAATGACCTTGCAAATCATTACTCGATCTGTTCATATTCTCTTTCATACAAGGTTTACAAAACATACATACTTACAATGATTACAAAGGTTTATTTGCGCACACATACAAAACACATGAACTCGCTCAACTTTTGTTGATGTTTTCAAACTACATGTATTTCAGGAAACTAAGTATGGATCTGGCGGGCATTGGAAGTTATCAAGGGTTGTTTGGAATAAAAGATGTCATCCAGTGTCTGATGTGACACCCGGCCTCTCAGGCCGTACCGGACAATAGTAATCTGTGTAGTGAACATGTAACATGACTATTTGTGACTGATTGTGATGTTAATATATGATATTTTATGTGTTGGTAAATTTAGATGTGTATACAAATTATGTTGGCAACGATAAAACTAACGCTTATCGCGTAACGTTTAATATGCGAAACGAACGTCGGTGACCACCCGATCAGTGTTAAAATCCTAAAAATAGCCTGTTTTGATTAGAATAATAATTTTAATCATATCCGTATGGAAAAATAATTTAAAACGCTAAGAAACTCTATTTTTCGAGTTTTAGCGCGTACCGCGAGATACTGCGTGAATTAAACAAAATACTGTTAACGCAGCCAGTCAAGGCAACTGGTAATTATTTCAATAATAATTTTGAGTGATTATTTTTATAGAATGATAAAAATAATTTAAAACGCACTAAAACGGGGTTAAAACGCTAGATAAAATACCCGGTATTCAGTAAAATAGTTGTTTTGAGCTAATTTACATATAATACATATATGTATACATTTGATGTGTGAGAGAGGTGGGAGGTGGCAGCACATAGGGCAGCCAAAATGCCTTGATTCTTTCAATTTAGACACATGTAATACTTAGAGAATGTTATGGTGATGATTAAGGCTTTGCATGCATTCTTATTTCTTCCATATTTCCAAGACAACATTCAAAATCACTCTCTCTCTTCCCTTGTTCATTCACGGCCGAAACCCCCTAAAACACATCAACTTTTCAATTTCAAAATCAAAACATGAAGAATCAAGAGCTAATCAAGGTGATTTCAAGCTTGTAAGAAGGTTTGGAAGTGATTTCAAGCAAGTTTCAAGCAAGAACAAGCCTCATATCACCATCTTCTATCAAAAACCCATCTAAGATCTTGAAGGTATTATTATTTCATTAAACATTGTTCTTGATTCATAATGATAAAGAAGATAGTAAAAGTTTCTCTTGATTCTTGAATCTAAACACTAACTTGAAACTATCAAACAAATAAGTTTTGAACAAAATAAAAATGGGTATGTGTATGTATGTGTATATGGCCGAAAGTTATGTAGGTGTATGTGTTTAGTTGTGTTTTGATTCTTGTTTAAAGATCTGTGATTGATTTGAGTTGAATCTTGGAAGATAAGTACATGCATGTGTTGAAAAAGTATCATATAAGAAGGTTCTAAAAATGGTCATGTGATTTATGATGAATATGATGAAAAGTGAACTTTTGGAAGTTCATATGTATGTATATGTGTGCCAAATATATATATATGTATATATGTATGCATGTATGTTAAAGTTGTTGTGTAATCATAAAAGTAAAGGATTTAAGTATGAATGAACATGAATGATTGAAGGATTTAAAGTGTTATGTAAGATATTTGAAAGAATAAGACATTAGTAAGGTTTTGATGTATTGAGATCATACTAGATGATAAAGTTGTGATATGAGCATATTAGATGCATATACTTAGACATGCATGATGATATATGATCTTAAAAGGGTGATTTGAATATGATTGAGTAAAAATCAGTTATGAGCAGATTATAAAGACTAAAATGAGGTTATTTTAAAAGTATTTAGTGATTTATAACTTTGTCATAATGTTTGCTAGCTTTGCATGTTGTACATGGTGCATTAAAAGTTGTAAAATACGTGAAATCGCATGATTTATGTGACTTATACAAAAACCGCACTAATCTGATTATAACTAATATTTTAATCAATAAATAACATGTATTGTGTTAAAATATCAAGTCGTATTGAGTTGGGATGATTATAGTAACGTTTAACGCAAAACTATGTGTTAAAACGGTCAAAAATCGGCTTTTCGAGTGATTTTTATATAACTGATTTAGATCAGTAAGTAAACTGATATTTTTAGTTTAAAAATGATTAATTTAACTAATTTTAAGTTTACTTGGTGTTTGGTTGGTCATACGTGACTTCCGACGCCCGAAAACGTTACCGAATCGCTAAAATACGCATTTTTCAATGTACACCAGTGTGGGTAAAATTTTGGGTAAACTTTATGTGGCAAAATGTGTTATGTGATTTAAACGTAAGTGTCACACCCCGACCACGTAAAACAACAAAACGTGGCGGAATCGTCGAGGAGTGTTGTAACAGAATCATTGTTTCATAACACATGGAAAATTGAAATATTGTTTTATTGATTAAAAGAGTTACAATGTCTTAACAAACAAAGAAGTATAACAAAATTAACTAGTCTTCCATCTTTTATTGTCACTAAGGCCCAAGTCCGCCTAAGTGTATCTTGATCAATCCTATGCATCATTTCCTGAAACACATGTGAAAATATGTACGTCAGCATAAAAATGTCGGCGAGTACATAGGTTTTGTGAAAATAGGATTCATGACTTATAAGTTTAGAAAAAGGTTGTTTAACAAAAGTCAGTCATGATCCTTGTAAAATGTTTTGTTTTATAAATCATTTGAAAAACGATGATAAAGTAGATAATATGTAAATGAATAATGTAAGATTAAATGAATAACCAAGTAAAATGAGTTTGTATAAGATAAGTGTTTGTAAAACAATGTCATGTGAAAAATATGTTATTTGTATAAAAATGTTATATGTCTAAACTGAAATGATTTAAATAACGCTACGATATGTAATATCATACAAGCACTTATATATAGGAAGTACCAGCGGCGTATCCACCATGCTTGTATCATATTACACACGCCTCGTTACTCAAACCACTTACCCAAACAAACCACCAATGTAAATTGCCCATGTCTAAACCATTTGTCAAATGTCTTTGTGTAAACCATGTCAAAATGTTTATGTCAAATATAGTCCATGAAATGTGTATATCAATATCAAAATGTCTATGTCAAATGTCTATCATATAATGTGTAAACAAAATGTCATGTATGGCAAGTGAAATATATATATATATCCATTGAGCCATAGGTAAAAATGCACAAAACAATGTATTGAAGTAAAACATGGTTTAAATCAACGTTTTGTCTTGTGGAAATGCATTCTATACTGAATATAAACATTTATGCGGTAATGTGAAAATGCATACATTCAAGCCTTGTGAATGTGGTGATAAACCCTTAAACAAATTAAAGGACTATCTGTGTTATGTTTTAATCGAATTCGGTCATTCCTTTCATCCAAACATATCTAGGATGTCAGGAACGGGAGTTGTCAATTCCTATGGTACCATTACCTACTAACGAGCGGCGTAGCTAATGTTAATGAATGTATATAAGTCCCATTTAAACAAACCAAATGTCATATCAAAATGTAAGCATGTGATGAAAATAATGTACCTAGTATGCTAAGTAAACATACAAGGTAGAGATGTAAAACAATGTGTCCATATGTTACGAGAACATATGCAACAGAGATGCAATGTAAAACAATGTACTAAGTATGATGAACATACATAGCATGAAATGTCATATAAAACGATGTACTAAGTATGCTACAAGGGACATACATAGCAAAAACACAATGAAATCATGTACTAATAATGTACTAATGAACATAGTAAGTATATGATATGAAAGCATGGAAAGCATGAAAATAACAAGTAGGCACATGTGTTTCACCCCAAAATGTTTGAAAAACAGTAAAAGAGGGGTCTATGTACTCACTTGAGGGTGCTTAGAAGTCTTGAACAACAACCAAGTAAAGCTAGAGGGATCACAGAATCAAACGGCACCCTATATAGATAACAACATAAATAACCGGACCTAAATCGGGAGATTGGGTAGTATGAGGTTTCGTAAACCAAATGAGTATTGGAACTCATATGATATGGTTTAACAAAGCCTACATACTAAAATGAAACCTAGCCTAAGTGCTTTTGACTCATTACGACCCGTCTAGGTAGCTTATGCTACTTTAACGCGTCGTCCGCGTAAAACGCGTTTGGAACGCCTAACTAGCCCTATGACAAGTAAGATATGCCTTAACATGTTTAATATTGATACTAAATCAGTTTAGATGTCAAAAGTTACATTACATAGGCTTAAAATGAATTTATGCGTAAAAAGGGCATTTTGGTCATTTTCCTAAGGCATATAAACTACCTATCATACAACTAACTAGGGACTATGACCATCGTGATTACGCTCACGTTATGAAGTTCAAACGACCTTCACATTGACCATAAACTAGTCAATGCAGAAAGTCAAACAAAGTTTGACTTTAATGCTAAAACGAATGAAAAGAACGAAAGAATACTTACAGAAGGTCCCCGCAAGTATTTGACCCGATTCACTCTCAGGTAGGAAGCATATACTTCCACTTAGAGAGCAAGAATCAGATCAAATGTGTGGGAATGAGTGAAATGGGTGAGGGGTATTTATAGTTTTCGTACAACCGTTAAGATCGTTTCTCGAAGAATGAGCTTCGATCTAGGCCGTACACCTCAAGCCCACTGATTTGAATACCATGGGAGCCTCCAAACCAGCCCATAGAATGATCAAAACCATGTGCAATAGTGTGCAACAGCTGGAACAAGCTGGAAACAAGTTTCTGCTGTCTGGAACAGCTTACGGACCTTAAGACTTAGAACCATACGGTCCGTAAGGACCTTGCAGATCTGATACTTTCATAAATGGCAGATTTAGTCCCTGAAGCCCCAAACTTGGTTTTTGATGCATTTTTGACACGTTTAAGCCCCGTTAACCCCATTTCAAAGCTCTAAAATGAAGTTAAAGTATAGGGAACTTAAAATGTGCTAAAAATTATCTCGGATGTCGGCTCGTTTGGTCGTACGGTTGCGTTGTTCGGTTAATTACGAAGGAAGTCGTAACGAACGCAAAAACGATCCAAATTAAGCGACGAATGGATTTTTATCATGCCAATCACTAAAATAAAATATTTTAATGATTAAATAAATTTTTGGGTGTCCGGATATATTCAGAACGTAAGATATGCGCGAAAATGCAAACTTGTGCAATTTTTGACGCTTTTAGTCCCTATTGATCAAGAAAGTTTATTTTTTGCGCACAAAACACCTCAAAGCCTATATCTAAGCTATGTAAAGGATATTTAGGGCATATTTAACTTATGATCAAGTTCTAGAATGTTCCTTACAGTTCAAATCGGCATACTTTCGCAGTTTGTCGAATTTAGTCCCTGTAAGCGAATAAACTTGATTTCGGCACACCAAACCTTCCAAAACTTATTTCTAAGTTATGTAAAGGTTATTTAAGGTATTTTAAGCCTATGTCACTATTCCGGAGTGTTTGTTGCATTAAACTGGTTATATTTACGCATCAGTGCGCGTATAACCTTCCAGAAAGCGATTTAAAGCCCGAAATCGAACAAGAATTGATATGTGGAAATGATACACATATTTATACAAATCCCAAGTATGAAATATAATATTTCAGTAGTTTGGTATTTGTTTGATGGCCGTGAAGGCACAGGTGTCACATTCTCCCCTACTTTAGGAAATTTCGTCCCGAAATTTATTTTAGAGGAAACTTGTGAGAGTTTGAAACATGAAGTTGAAAAGACCAAACAATACTGGTTAGAGTCCTGAACTTCTAGTAACTTTAAATAACATCATGCTTTCAATGTGAGAGGGACACTTATATACAAGTATATAAAGCGTTATTGGTGCGTCCACCGTACCTCTATTACATTGTTCACATTCTGTTATGGTTGCCACTATCGGTTCTTACACATAATAAGTCTTACCGTGGTTCCCGTGCACTAAACTTCGTAATTATGTATGCATCCATAATTACGTAATTCCTTGCATAGTCACGTAGTGCATCTTATAATGTGTAGGGGAAGAAAATAATGGACGAACTTGTGATGATTGTGACCAGGCCACCATAGGGTCCTTTTAATTAAATCAATAATGATTTAAATAGACTACTAAGGAGTCGGTTCAGCTATATCACCACGTGTCGTTCTTAACCAGATTCTGAATCAATCTCTCTGACAAGACCACTCAAGGGGTCTCTTTGAAAGATGGAATGGTACTATATAATCCAAGGGTCTTAACGATTACGTAGAAGCCCATTAAGGATTTAAGGTATACCATGAATCCCTCATATGAAGATATGAATGGTTCTACGAGGATTTGGATAACGAATATGCAGAGTATACAAAAATGCATAAAAGAAAACACAAAATGCATAAACACATAATCACATAATTGTTTAACTTGATTTTTAGATTTGTTATCATTTTGTTAATTTGTTCTGCTAATTGTGCACATGTATTTAAAACACACCAGGTATCCGATTCGTGGATTTTGATTGGTGCCTTAAATATTTCCAAGAATCTAACTATGAAGATAGAAAGATCTTAAAGAGAAAATTCGATTTCGATTATAAGGAACCGAAATGTTCGAATTAAGGTACACAAGGAATCCAATTAAGGACGCTGATTTTAAAGATAATCATCCACAAGGGTCTAATGTGAAGATAAAAAGATCCCATATGGATTTTAGAAGTTGAAGATGTTTTGAAACCTTGCACTAGATGTGCTTAAGTCAAAACATGAAGTAAAAATGCTTATGAAGTTGAGATGCTGGATATGTCAAGGCGACACATGAAGCGGAATTTGAAAGTTAAGTCAATGTATGAGGAAAATATTTTGAAAATTATGCATGGGGTTTCTGTTTAATGTTTTTGAAACCTTATATATAATACTTTTGAAATCATATAGTAGGTGTATTAGGTAAGTATATAAAAAAATGTTTTAAAACCATGCGAGATAAATTTTGAAATTATGTATAAGGTTTTTGAAAACATGAATGATGCTTTTGAAATCATGCACTTGATATAAGTAATTATACTGTATTATTAACATTTCGAAGTCATGAAGGATGCTTTTGAAAACATAGACAATGCTTTTGAAATCATGGGGGTTGTTTTTGAAAACATAGACAATGCATTTCAAATCATGGAGGTTGTTTTTGAAAACATAGGCAATGCATTTGAAATCATGGAGGTTGTTTTTGAAAACATAGGCAATGCATTTGAAATCATGGAGGTTGTTTTTGAAAACATAGGCAATGCATTTGAAATCATGGAGGTTGTTTTTTGAAAACATAGGCAACGTTTTTGAAATACTTATACTATGTATATTGTTACGAGACCAGAATAAAATGATATGGGTACGAGATTGAATATACCCTCAGCCATTTAACCAAGGATTCAAAGGCACAGACGTGCAAAAAGCACGATTACTCATAATTTCCCTTTATTTCTTGTACTTCGTCTCCTAGAACGAAACGTGTACTTAAAATTTTTCGAGGAAATCATGAGCGATCATTTGAAAGGGAGAATCACAAGAGTAGTTTGTAAGGACATAGTTCCTTAATGTAGGTATTATAGGGAAATGCCATACACATATGTAACTACACTTGTATATCAGAATTTGAACAACAATTTATTTATAAACAAAACTGATTGTTTCACATTACAAGAAAAACAGAGAAAACAAAAGCATAAGATTAAAACAGCAATATCTTATACTTAGCCATATGCTTATCCGTGTGTCAGACTTGCATTGACAATCTCTGATTACTACAGGAAGAAAGTCTATTGGTGGACCATCTACCAAATTAGGCTTTGACAAGACAAAAGTGACCTGTTTCAAGTGTAAACAGAAAGGTCATTTTAAAAGAGAGTGTTGGAATGCTTATGCTGGTGATTCTGAAAATCCGTTCAAAGAAGGTTACTACAAGAGAGCGATTTATCATCAGAATAAATCAGAACCGCCCAGAATGAAACAACTTGAGGATAATAAAGAGAAATCCAGAGCTCTTGCTGTGATTCATGACGATGAAGGTTTTGACTGGAGCGAGTTGTTACCAGAAGAGGATGCGGTTGGATATGCTTTTATGGCAAAAACTGTTGAACCTGTTCCTTTTAAAGATAACAGAAATGAAGAAGAAAAGTATGTCAACAGAAAAATGATAGCTCAAAACAGAATGATCAGAATATCTGATATATACACTGAAGCAAAAAGGGCAAAGAGATGGGATCCAGACAGAGAATGTTATCATGACCCCATGGGAAACATTGCTATTGACTATAAGACCCTCGATCTTGAAACCATAATTCAACAAATTGCTGAAGAAGAAGAGGGTTGGCAAAGAAAATGGTGGGGAAGTGGAGAAGAGAAAGAAGAGAAAGAAAACGAAAGAGAAGAAAAGTCAAAGAAGATTGATGATGGGATCATTGATACTTCACAGGAGTTGACAGCTGAAAACTTGGGAAAGATGGCTGGCAAAGTGCTGGCTGCTAAGGAACTTGAGGTAGACTCTAAATCCGTATCTGAGTCTAAAAGCCAGGTCAGTTCAAATGCGTCAATGAGTTCATCAGGTAAGAAAGTAAATGGTGATATTGACTGCAAAAATTGCATGAAAGAGTGCAAAGTTTTTAGTACAATCATTTATCTCAATGGTAAGAAAGTTGATGATCTGACTGCTAGAGTCCGAAGTGTTGAGGATCAGATCCTTAACCGTGATAAAATGTTGAGAGCTTCGAACGACAGATTAAAAGAATTAACTGACAAAATTGAAACTGATAAAATTGAAGTAGAAAGAGTTAGGAAAGAAAATGAAAAACTAATTCTTGAAAATCGTCAAATTTCTGAAAGTTTTGAGAAGCTAAAACGCACGGTGAAAGATTCTGATGATAGAAACGGTAAAACATACAAAGAAAATTGTCAATTGCAAGGTGTTTTGAGGGTTAAAAAAGAATTAATCAACCAACAACTGGATGAGATTGCTAAGTTGAAACTTCAATTTCAAGAAGTTAAAATTGAAAATGAACGCATCCAGTTGAAGCTGAATAGTTACAACTCTGCAAGCTTTGTTTTACAACACATTGTTCCCAAACCCATTGGGAAAAACAAAGCAGGCGAAGATGTATATGCTGATGGAACTGGGGTGGGGTATCATCAGGTTCCACCACCAGTTCTAAACAATTTCTCAAAGAAGAAATCCGGGTTGGTTAATGATGAAGCAAATGAAATAAAACTTCCAGAGTCAATTGATGTGACATTTTCTTCATCATCATCTGATGATAGTGTTCTAACTGATATTGTTAAAAGCATGGCTGAAAGTGTTTTGAAGTCTGATAGTGATTCAGCTGATGATGATGAATGTTTTCTGGACAAATACATTCCGAAATCAAAATCCAAAAACAACTTAAATGATGAACCTGCTGTTGTGATGTATAAGATGGCGGGATCTGATAAGTTGTATTCGGATTTTGAATTTCCTTTAGAAAATGTGAATGTGGGAAAATTGAGAAATGTTTTTAAATTGATTGAGATTGATATATCAGAAATCGAAGGTTTGAGAAATTCAAAGAGTCAATTAAATTTTGAGAAAGATAAAGCTTACTACAAAAAACCTGTCATTCCACCACGTTTTTCTAACAACAACCGAAACAAATGGTCGGGTGGATATGAGGGTGGTAAGAATTATTAGAAAAAGAATGTTCAAAACAGAAGGTTTGCTGAGAAAAAGGTGTTTGTGAACAGTTCAAGTTCACTTTCTGATGAAGAATCTGAGATTTTTTCAAAATCAAACAAAGAGTTTTTTGAGAAGAAGGCCTTACAGCCTTAGTCTGAAGGCACAAGTCGGGTAGTTGACACCCGAACATGCTTCAAATGCAATCAAGTTGGACACATTGCACGAAAGTGCACCAACTTGAAGCCTAAGTCTGAAGTTGTCGAGAATCTGAAAAGAAAAGATGATGTAAAAGGAAAGGCTCCAATGTTTGTTGAGAAAAAGTTTTTGAAGAAAGAAAATGTGAAAGTTAAAACCACAAAAGAGTCAGTTAAGAAAAACGAACCCGTAAATAAGTCGGTAAATAAAAATGACAAATTTTACAAACGGGTTGCGTCATCTCAACAAGCATGGAAGCCGAAATCTGTTGAAGAGAAAGCAAGTTCTACAAAACCAAAGGTGTCTGAGACTAAAAAATCATCATCTTCAACCAACAAGATGTATGTACCTTTGGATTTATATGAGAAACTAGAAAAACAAAAATCGACTTCTGAAAAGAAGTATGTGGTAAAGAAAGACCAATCATTTAGTCAACCTCCGAAAAATGATTTCTCCTTACACAAAGAGGCTGAGATTGGGTCTGAAGAGAGCTTGAAGATAAATGATATGAATTTTCCACCACTTTACACTGCTAAAACACACATTAATGTCAAGTTACCCGAGTCAAAAGAGGCTTGTGTGGCAACAAAATCTCACTAAATGTTTGTGACATGTGCAGGAGCTTCCAAGATCCGTTTCACGTTGGATTATGGATAGTGGAGCTTCTCGGCACATGACAGGGAAGACAACATTGCTGTATGATGTTAGAAATTTCAATGTAGGTTATGTAGGGTTTGCAGGTAACCAAGGTGGTAGAATTGTTGGTGAAGGAACGTTATCCAATGGGATTGTTACGCTTGAAAGAGTTAACTACATTGCTGAGCTGGAAAATAATCTACTGAGTATCTCGCAGATTTGTGACAGAATGTATACCACTCACTTCACAGACAAAGAATGTTTGATCTTGAAACCAGGTTTTGTTATCCCTGAAGAATGGATTATCATGAGAGCGCCTAGAGTGAATGATCTGTATGTATTGGACATGAGTGTAGCAACTACAACAACGGGTCAGGCTCATTGTTTTGTGTCTAGAGCAACGGAGAAAGAATCACAGTTGTGGCATCGCAAGATGGGCCACATTCACCAAAGAAAAATAAATCACCTGGTGCATAATGATTTAGTTTTGGGTGTTCACATTAAAGGTTTTCATCTGGAAGGAGAGTGCATTAGCTGCATCAAAGGCAAGCAGAAGAAAAAGTCACACCCTAAAAAGCAAGTCAATTCAGTCTCAAGACCTCTGGAGAGACTTCACATGGATTTGTTTGGTCCTGTGAATGTCAAAAGTATTACAGGAGATATCTACTGTCTTGTGGTTACTGATGATTATTCCAGATTTTCGTGGATATCATTCTTGAACTCTAAAGATGAGACGTTTGAAAGTTTGGTGGCATTGTTCAGAAAAATTGAAAACTTGTACCAAAGGCGTATCAGAAGAATCAGAAGTGATAATGGTACTGAGTTTAAGAACAACAAGATGGAAGAATATTGTGATGAGAGAGGTATATTGCATGAATTTAGTGCTCCTTACACTCCACAGCAGAATGGAGTAGCTGAAAGAAAAAACAGGACACTAATCGAAACAGCCAGGACGATGCTTGCTGATTCCAAACTACCTGTCAACTTTTGGGCAGAAGCTGTCGCAACTGCATGCTATACGCTCAACCGGGTTCTCACAGTGAAGAAATTCAATAAGACATGTTTCGAGCTAATAAACAACCGTAAGCCAAATCTGCAGTTTCTTGAACCGTTTGGGTCTCCCTGTACAATTATAGATTTTCATGGTAAATTTGGTCAAAGAGGTGTAGAAGGAATATTCGTGGGTTATGCAAGTACATTGAAGCGTGTTTTCATTCCTAGCTTGAAACAGATTATTGAGGCATACAATGTTGAATGTCAAGGTTATACAATGCCGCCACAGAAACCTGGTGACTCATGGCGATTTAATTACGATACTTTATGGAGTTCGTTTAACATTGAAGAAGAACCAGATTTCTTTGATGAACTGGATATTCTGAGAGAGTATGAAGATTCAGATGAAAGATTCCCAGCAGAAACTTATCGCAAACAACAAGCTTCTAATGATAATGAAGCAGGTCCAAGCAATGCTGGTGAACATGATGAGATTCCACAATCTTTAGAACTTGAACATGCTCCGGATAATCAGACGGCAATCAACGATAATTTAGAATCTGATGATAGACCAGTTTTCGATAGTGGTGATTCAGATTCTGAGGGGGAGCAAATCCAGATTTCAAATCAAACTATTCCAGTCAGTGAACAAGTTGCAAACCAAAACGTCACAAATTTCGAAGGTGAGGTAGATGTTTCAGGTGAGGTGATGCCAAGAAGTCTTTAATATCATCCAGAAGAGTTAATCATTGGAGAGCTGCAATCAGGAGTCCGAACCAGACGACAAATCGACCAAGGCCTTACTTGTTTTTATTCTACTGTTGCTCCTTTAGAAACTGAGTTTTCACTTAGCTGTTTTATCTCGCAGATTGAACCAAGGACCTATAAGGAAGCATTGACAGAAGATTCCTGGGTCAATGCTATGCAAGAGGAGCTAAGTCAGTTTAAGAAGTTGGGAGTCTGGAAACTGGTAGATTTGCCTGATGGTCACAGGAAGATCAACACCAAGTGGGTGTTTAAATGTAAGAGGGATGAGCGAGGAGTTATTATTCGCAACAAAGCTCGACTTGTTGTCCAAGGTTTCAGTCAGCAGGAGGGGATAGATTTCACCAAAGTATACGCCCCTGTTGCAAGACTTGAAGCGATCAGAATCTTCCTAGCATTTGTATCATGGAAAGGATTTAAAGTTTTTCAGCTAGTTGTGAAGTCGGCGTTTCTCTATGGCAAGGTGAAAGAGGAGGTTTATGTCGGACAGCCACCGGGCTTTACCGACCCAATTCACAAAGATAAAGTTTATCTCCTGGATAAGGCGTTATACGGCTTACATCAGGCCCCGAGAGCCTGGTATGAGACCCTGTCTCAACATCTGTTAGCCAACAACTTCATTCGAGGAAATATAGATGCCACTCTGTTCACAAAAGAAGTCGACGGGCATCTTCTGATAGTCCAGATTTATGTAGACGACATAATTTTCGGGTCTACAAATGAACAACACTGCAAAGATTTTGAAAAAGTTATGAAGCAGAAGTTTGAAATGTCATCAATGGGTGAGATGAAGTTCTTCTTGGGGCTTCAGGTTGATCAACTACCAGAGGGAACGTTCATACATCAAACAAAGTACGTTCATGATATTCTGGAGAAATTCGGGATGTCAGGAATGTCACCTCTGTCCACCCCATTAGCGACGAACCATGGGATAAACCCTGATCTCACCGGAGAGAAGGTGGATGAAACGTTGTATCGCTCCATGATCGGTTCGTTAATGTACTTGACGGCATCAAGACCGGATATTATGTATCCAACTTGCCTCGCAGCTCGGTTTCAGTTAAATTCTTGAGCTTCGCATATGGTAATTGTGAAAAGGATTCTACGCTACCTGAAAGGAACTCCATCACTCGGGTTGTGGTATCCAAAAGTAGGCAATTTCACGCTCGAAGGATATTCTGATTCTGATTTCAGATGCTGCAAAGTTAACGCTAAATCAACAACAGCGGGGTGCCAGTTTTTTGGACCACGATTGGTCACCTGGCAATGCAAGAAGCAGACCTCTGTCGCTTTATCCACATGTGAAGCCGAATATGTATCTGCTAGCAGCTACTGCTCTCAGATCTTGTGGATCCAGCAACAGATGCGAGACTACGGTTTGCAATTTCTTAACTCCCCTATCTTTGTTGATAATGAGGCAGCTATAAACATAACAAAAAATCATGTTCATCACGCAAAAACGAAACACATTGAAATTTGTCATCACTTCATCCGAGACTGTTTCGAGAAGAAGTTGATACGAATAGAAAAAATCCACACCGATGAACAAAAAGCTGACTTACATACCAAAGCATTTGACAAAACACGTTTTCAATATCTTTTGAAACTTAATGGTTTGAAGTTACTATCGGATGCGGAGGAAATCGTTGGCGTTGATGAAGGTACCACTGTAGATGATGTTGAAAAGCAATCTGCAATGGTTTGTCGTTTTTTTACTTGTTTTGGTCTTTAGGGGGAGATAGGTTATAATTTTAGAAAATACAAAAACAATAAAAATTTCCAAAACCCAAAAACATGATAAAATTCAAAAAGAGCTTGTGTAAAAAAGGGAAAATGATAGTACATCAGCTAGACGGTTACAGTACGCTAAAGAAATGAAAGTTTAAATGCGTTAAACAGTCTCACTAATGATGTGTCGATAGGTTTTTACACATTTAGTAGGTTTGTTCGGGATATAAATCTAAATCTTTACTTACTTATTTCATGGGGAACACTACTTGGATATATAGGTAACCCCTGAAATCTTGAATGAAAGATCCCTCTTTCTGAGATACTAGGTCTTTATACTCAGTGATATCTGGGGTATTATCCCGGGACTTCTGATTTTGCGGAAGCAATGGCCTAGTCCCCGGAGAATACTTTACCGCATGCTTGAAATATAGCGCCGCCCTCAGCATAAATGATAAAGACAATAAAATTGCTAATCAATGTTGTTGTAAAAAGATCCCCTAAAGGGGACACACCTAAAGTCGAACCGTCATCTCTCTGCTGAACGGAAGTTCTGACCTGAGCTCTCACGGTCTCGCAATTTAACCCCAACAGATATCATATGTGGTATACTCACCTGTAAGACTGAATATTGGGATCTGGATACGGGAGTATATTCAAGAGGTGGGACGCATGTATAAGTTTAAGTCTCTAAAATACTAAATCCGTATCCTGGACAGATTGAAATGTGTGTGAGAATTTAATAGGATCAGTATATCGACAATCTAAGTGAATTGTTTAATGTTGTGTATGAAATCAAGCTTAACGGTACTTGTAACTTGTCGGTAGCTGATATGATTCCCTAACACGCTCACCAAAAATATGTCTGTAAATAGATTACATTTACTGCATTTTATTTCTATATTTCATTTTTTTTTGAAACTCTATTAAAAATCCAAAAAGATTTTACATTTCTGCTTTATTTTCCGACAAACCAAAGTGGAGAGTTGATCTTCAGATTCACTGTTTGAGAAAGATGCAGGAAGTTTCTGGGATGGAAGATGTGTTTGGAGCTAATCATGCTAATCTTGAAATTGAAAAGTCAAAAACAAGTTCATTAAGTTGAAACTTGTAATTTAAAAAAAAATGGTTGAACAAGAATAAAGAAAATGTCAGTACGCTTTGAATCTGGTCAACCAAGGTCATTAAGTTGGACTTGGTCGGCAAATTAAGTACCTAGGGTCATTAAGTTGGACCTAGATACCTAAGTGGATTTCTAAAAACTGATAAAATTTGAATGTTAAATGGTCAAAAAGTCAAAGTTTTTAAAAGTCAAATAGTGTGCCTCACTCGGATAGCAATCCGCTCGGATGGCAATCCGGTCGGATGACCATCCGACTCATGCATCACTATATATAGAGGGTCAAAGGTCAGTCAAAGCTTACCCGCTCGGACAACCTTCTTTCTCTCTCACACACTTTGATTTTCTGATCTTATTTTCTTCGGATTTCTTTGCACGAATCTTTGGATCGTTGGTTTGCACAACTTTTATAATGGCAAAGGTATGTAATTCTTACTCAAAACTGTTAAAATTCGATGTTTGTTGAATGTTCTTGACAATGACGTCATTATCGGAGGGTTTAGGATTAGATCTAGGAAGTTTTGGTCAGTTTTGATGAGAAATAATCATAGGGTTGTGTTCGGAATGATCAGATCTATAGTTTTACCGGTTTAATTTGTGTCATAACATGCTAAAACCAAGTAGATCTGATGTTAGGGCGATACGGTTATCGGTGGAGTTTTTGGCGAATTAAACCCTGATTAGGACGTTTTAGACAACATTGAACATAGGGTTTTGATCACGATGAGATTCTCTGTGTAGATCTGTGTTCAATTTGAGGATTTGCCTTAGAAAAATTTTGATGTTTCTAGAATGTTCTTGAACTGCTGTTTGAGTCGGATATTAATCCGATCGGATGACAATCTGTTTCATCATTTATTTCTTGAAATCTGTGCCAATGTTTTTGAGTCGGATAGCAATCCGATCGGATGACAATCCGATTGGATGGCAATCCGTTCCATCACTTGATTCTTGAAGTTTGTGCATCTCCTGTCATGACTCGGATGACAATCCGATCGGATGACCATCCGATCGGATAGTCCAATGCATTCACATGATTCGAATGACAATCCGATCGGATGACCATCCGATCGGATAATAAAAGCACTCACATGATACAGATGACGATCCAATCGGATAGCAATCCGACCGGACAGCAAAGTCAAACTCATTCAGAAGGCAATCCGAACGGATGATCATCCGGTCGGATAGCCATCCGAGTCTCTGCACTAGGTAGAGTGAAATCTTCAGTGTTAGAAAATTTTTGATAAAATTCCAAGTATTCCTCTGCAGGACTGGGAGAAAACGCATAACATTTACTGTCTGTTAGAAAAAGAATATACAGAGAAATTAGTAATTGAAGAGGTTGCAAAATTCTTGAGAGAGAGTAGAATTGCTAAAGCATTAACTGATAAAACCATAGTATACGAATCACATGTTAGATGTTTTTGGAATTCTGCACGATACGAAGAGAAAGATAAGACGATCTACTCTGCAGTAACAAAGAGAGATGAGAAGGGAAAGAAAATAGATTTGGAGATTAAGATAACAGTTGGTGATGTAAGACGTGTGTTAGACTTACGTGATTCTGATAATGATCCAACCATTATCTCTGAACGTCTAGCAAAAGGTTTGTGGTGTAGAATGGGGTTCACAGGAAGTGTTAATGGAAAGATCTTGAAAACAAGTTTCAGTAATGCTTACAAGTTCTTGGTACACTGTGTTATTCATGCTTTATCTCACAGGAAGGGTGCCTATGATGAAGCTTCAGACTATATCATGAACATTGTTACTTGCCTTGTATTGAACCGGCCATATAATGTTTCTCAAGTGATTTTTGACTACATGACTGAAAATGTAAAGGCTGGAAACAAGAAGTACATTATGTATCCTCACTTTGTTCAGATGTTGATTGATGAAAAGTTCAAGGATCTTGAGAAAAGTGATGATGATATTTTGGGACTAAGACACATGACAGCAGAGACAATAAGCAGACTTACTAAGGGTCCAAACACAGGAGCAAAAAGAATGATATGCAGAATTAGCAGACCAGCTTATGTTGCTCCAGAGAATGATGCTTGGAGACATCATGATAATGAGTCTGACAATGAAAATGAGAAAATGAATTTGTTTTCTAAAAAGAATACTAGATGGTGGTGTGTAAAAGACGGGAAGAGAAAGAGAACTCCCAAGTCATCTCCTACAGTTCCGATTCCAAAGGAACCAGTTCCTAAGATTGTTATTAAGGGTACAGTGAAAGGGGGAGTAATAAGAGAAGTTAGAATTTTAAAATGTTATATTATTCTAATGATATCTTCTATGTCTATTTTGCAGAACCACAACAGAATTTGGTGGATGACATAGTTTTGGAACCGTCTGCAGTTATTCAAGAAGGAGGTGAGTTGCTGTCACAATCTCTTGAAAGCTTTTTGAAAAAGAATGAGGATGTTGCTGCTCAGAAAGAGAAAAGTTCAAGTGTTCAATCTAAAGGTTTTAAAGGCAAAGAACCTGAAGGTGTTATTCAAGATGTCTCAAGTGATGAAGATTCTGAAGCTACAGAGTCAGAATCAGAACTTGATCCAACTACACTTGGCAGAGGCAAAGCACAACTGAAGAAAAAGCCTACAAAGAAACCAAAAGTATCAGATGAGGAAGACTATTCTTTTGAACCGGATCAACCAAAGAAACAAATAAAGAAGCGCAAAGCTGTTTAAACTGGAGTTATTCCGAGAAGCGTGCGTGCAAAGAAAGGAGAAGCTAAAGCTCAAAAAGATCAAGGAGGTAAAGGCAAAAAGCATGCTGAATCATCAAAGGCTCAAGAACCAGAGGTTTAAAAGAAAGTTGGTCATGATGATTATGTTGAAGTGACTGAGGGTGGAGTCCTTTCTTCAGAATTTCCACCAATTCCAGGAAATATTGAGATTCCAGAATCCTCACGCCCAAAAGTTACAGATGATTTTTTTGGCAATCTTCCACCTGCAACTGGAGTATTTAGTGAAGATATTCCAGAAGATGATTACGACATGTTCAATAATGAAGCTGTAAAAGAATTACTGAAGAAAGTTGCTGCTCTTGAAAAAGCTAAAGACAAAGTTGAAGCAGAACGTGATGTTTCAAAGAAGCAAGTTAATCAGCTGATGAAAGCTCATGATCAAATCAGAATGGTGTTGATAGAAAAAGAGAAGACGATAAACGAAATGAAGGATGACAACAATGATAATTCTAAAATGTTTGAACTATTGACAGCAGAAATTTCTTCATTAAATGTGAAGATAAAGAATCTTCAAGATGTGAATCAGACGCTTAATCAGCTTCTCAGTGAAATGAGTGAAGCTACATCAAATGAAATGAAGGCAATGAAGTTGGAGATGGAAGCAATGAAAGCTGATAAAGTAATGAAAGACAATCAGATCAACATGCTATATGCGGTTGTGGAAAGTCATCTGAAGATGGATGTTCATACTGCTTTCAATGATCTTGAAGTTAAAAAGGTAGAGGATAGAAGAATTGAACGAGAAAGACGACTAGCTGAAGATGCCACTCAAAAGAACAAAAGTGTTATTGAAGGAGTTCAAGAAGCTGGTGGGTCTTCTAGTCAAGTTGACATTGAAATGATTGATGTGGATAATATTCAAGAACAAGTTGAAGAGCAAGTTGTTGAAGATATTCTAGAACAAGATGTTGAAGATGAACAGAATCAAAACTTTATGATGGTTGGTGAGTCCTCTCTATTCATTGATACTGATGAAGTTATTCGAAGAGTTGCTGCTATTCAAAAGAAGAGAAAGGCCAAAGAAGTGTTGTTACTAGAATGGAAGACACAGCAATTCGTTCTTGTTGGAAAAGCTTCTACAGTGCCTTACAACATATCAGAAATTGTTCGCAGAATGAAAATTGAGGAAAGGCGAAAAGAAGCAAAGAAAGCACGTGGAGAAGATGTTAGTGATTCTGATCTTGAAATTTTTGGTGATGATGAAGAGAATGAAGATGAAAATGATGGTAAAGATGAATCTGTTCAGAAAGATGACAAGAAAGATGATGATGACAAGAAAAACGATGATGATGATCAAGGGTCTTCTGGCTTGTTAATCAATAATCCTAATGTTCAAGAAAGGATTGAAGAGTTGCTGAATGATGAAATTAACGAACAGGAAGATGATACTCAACATGAAGCCTCATCATCTGGAAAACAACATGCAGACCAGGTATTTCTAACAAACCCTACTGTTATCTACCTACATGAGAAATATGAAGGTGAGATCGAGGTTCAGAGAACTAGAGCTAAAATGTTAGAAGAGTTGGGTTTGGAAGATGGAAAGTTCAAGTTTGACATTGAGGATGAGATTCCTCAGTCTCTAGAGAAAGATTTTGAGCCAAGATATGCCCATGAAGCTGATCATTACGATGATGTCATTATTGAAGATGCTTCAGATTCATCCGATGAAGATACTGATTTTCATTATGCTGGAATTGATGAAACATTTCCCTCACTTGCTGAAATGTTCAAAGATAGAAATGAAGATGAAACTAGAAGGAAAATTGTTGAAAAATTTTCTACCGAAGGTATTCCAGAAACAATTCCCAGAGAAATTCTTGCTGAAGAACGAAAAAGGTGGTTCAAAGTTATGCCCAAAGAAATAAAAACTCTTAGAGCTCTTCAGTATTTCACACATGACAAAAATCTTTCATGGGGAGATATTCTATCATGGGGCTATCTTGAAGATCTTAAAGTCTATGCTATCAGACGGGAAGAAGGAGTTCAGTACTTCGAATTTCTGTCAGATATCAGTTCTTTACCGTGGTGGGATGTGGATGAGTTGGTGAAAACAAAGAATATCAAGCAGTTCTACTATGGTCCAGAAGTTAGACAACATGATCAAGATTTATGGAACTACATCAAATTGCAAGCAAAGAATGGTTATCCTGATTGGAAGCCATAGTATCCAAAGCAGATTGTCACATATCTAGAGAATGGTAGAAAAGATATATCTTTGGATGTAAAGTCGCCTAGATGCTTGAAGAATATGCCTCTCAGAGCCATTAAGCAAGACTTCCATGATTTATTTCAAGGCTGGATGTACAACGAAACGACGGCTGAGGCAGTTATCTCTCTCTGTGACAAGTCCATGGGAAAATCTCGAAGAATAAGTATTCTGGATCCAATGTGTCTTGTTAACTGTTCAAAGAAGGATATCGATTGCTTGTTCTACAACAAGATCGTTTACGAAAAGAGAGACAAAGCTCAAGCACAGCAATACCAAATAGTTGTAGATGTATGTTTTACACAAGATATCAATTCAGGAAGATACTGGAAGACAAAATGGAGAGATCTGGAGATTGATGAATTCCTGAAAAAGTATAAGCGTGAACAAAGATCTAAAAAGATGGCTGAAAGAGATGCTGAATTGGGCAAACGAAATTTGGGAAAAGTGCCTCCAACAGATCAAACACCTATTGAATCAGAAGAGAACAAGATTCCCAAATGGGATCGGAAGCGTGATGGTGATCCAGTTTATAGAAACTGGTGGTTAACTGAAGGAAGGCATAAAAGACGTATAATGTTAGAAGAAAAGGCAGAAAAGAGAAGACAGAGAGCTCGTGAACGAAGACGCAACAGGAAGAATTAAAGACTATGCTGGAAGGAACTACAGATACATCCGAGGGGGAGTCTGTTAGTGCAAACGTCTGTAGCTTCCGTCAGCATGTAGTCATGTTTTGTATATTTGTGTCTTTGTAAACAATTATGTAATATGTGTGTGTGTAGATAGATCGACAACTCAGGAAATGGGGCTTAACTGTAAGTGTTGACTTTTGTTGACTGCTGTCATCCGATCGGATTGTCATCCGATCGGATAGCACTCATCCGACCGGACAGCATGTTATCCGTTCGGACAAGATGTCTCCCGATCGGATAGCTTGTTATCCGAGCGGACAACACTCACCACTTCCTGAGTTGCCTATAAATACCTCGTCAGGGTATTACTTTTGGGAATTTGGACTCGAGCGAGAACCTGACCAGTGTCAGTCTTCTACCGGAACTTTGTACTTTCAGAACGTCTAATAGAAAGAACAGACCGTGTTTAATTGTTGAATTCTGTGTTGAACAATCTAAGATTTGTCATAATGGATTCCGCACATTAGACAAAGTCGATTCATCTAGTTCCTTACTATCAGATCCTTTGCAAAGGGACCATCATCTGTCATGGCAATCAGTGGTTATGCTGCTGATCAACGGGTGAGATATGCTTCTTGCTCTTTTCTTGATGAAGCGATGTCCTGGTGGAACTCGCAAGTTCAAATTTTGGGTGAAGACGCTGCCTACGGTCTTACTTGGAAAGAACTTAAAGAGATGCTCCTAAAAGAGTACTGCCCGCGCAGTGAAATTCAGAAAATCAAGACAGACTTCTGGAACCTAACCATGGAAAGTCTGAATGTCAGAGCTTACACTTCTCGTTTTAACGACTTGGCGAGGTTAGTTCCACGAATGGTTACTCCTGAATATGTAAAGGTAGAAAGGTATATCTGGGGATTGTCGCCACGAATTCGTAGTATGGTTACATCCGCGAAACCTACCACCTACCAAGAGGCTACTTCATTGGCAAAATCATTAGCCGATGACGCTACTCGCAAAGGTAGTCTTGATAAAAAGGAGGAAACCAGGAAGTCATCGGGCAAGTCCAAAGCAGACGCAAAATCTGAACGGTCGGGGAGTTCTGAGACTAAGACAGAAGTTTCAAAGAAGCGCAAGTCCGAGAGCTCGAGGAAGGAGACTGAAGAGAAGCGCGACAAGAAACGCAGTTCGAAGAAGGCATATGCAGCAAGTTCTAGTGGTACTAGAAAGGATGGCACCAGAGATAGCCGAGGCGGATCTGAGAGAAAGACTCGCGAGGAAGGACAGAAGAAATGTAACCGATGCGGACAAAATGGGCATACTACCCGCGAATGCTATGCCAAAAATACTTTGGAGGGAACAAGGCTTGAAGGATGCTTCCAGTGCGGGGAACAAGGACATTTCAAGAGGGATTGTCCTAAAACGGGAGGTCAGAATGCCAAGAGTAGAGCGTTCGAGCTAAACGCTGGGAAGGCACATGACGATCCTGTTGTTGTCACTGATATGTTTTTTTATCAATAACCATTCCGCGTTCGTACTTTTTGATACTGGAGCTGACTTGAGTTTTGTCTCAAAATACTTTGAACCATTCCTGTATTCACCTACAAGTAAGCTAAATAAGAAGTACTCATTAGAACTAGCAAATGGTAAACTGATAGAGACTAGCGAAGTCGTTCGCGACTGTAGTATTCAGTTAGGCGATCATAAACGTAGTATTGATTTACTACCAGTGGAGTTGGGAAGCTTCGATGTAGTTATGGGGATGGATTGGCTGTCCAAGAACAAAGCGGAGATTGTTTGCTCGGAGAAGCAAGTGCTGATACCTCGTCCTGGCAGTGGCGAAGTGATAGTTGTCCATGGAGATCGTTCGAGTCGTGTGTCGAGTGTTGTCAGTGTTATGAAGATGCTCAAGATGTTGCGAAAAGGTTATCCTGCGTTCTTAGTTAACGTGATGGATACAAAGGCCGAATGTAGGAAGATCGAAAAGATTCCTATTGTTCGTGACTATCCAGAAGTTTTTCATAAAGACTTACCTGGATTACCCCCTGCGAGACAGATCGAGTTCCGAATCGATCTGGTACCTGGTGCTGCACCAATTGTAAAATCTCCCTATAGATTGTCACCGTCTGAAATGAAAGAAATGTCGAACCAACTTCAAGAGCTACTAGACAAAGGTTTCATTCGACCGAGTTATTCGCCATGGGGTGCGCCTGTTCTATTCATAAAGAAGAAGGATGGATCCTTCAGGATGTGTATAGATTACAGGGAGCTGAACAAGTTAACTATCAAGAATTGGTATCCTTTGCCGAGAATTGATGATCTGTTTGACCAGCTTCAGGGATCCAGCTACTACTCGAAGATAGATCTGCCTTCAGGATATCATCAGTTGAAGGTTGCTGACGAAGACATTCCGAAGACAGCCTTTCAAACACGATACGGCCATTATGAGTTCCTAGTCATGCCATCTGGTCTAACTAATGCGCCAGCTGTGTTCATGGATCTCATGAACAGGGTATGCAAACCCTACTTGGACAAATTCGTGATAGTATTCATCGACGATATACTTATTTATTAACGAACCAAAGAAGATCATGAGTATCATTTGAGGTTGATTTTGGAGTTGCTGAAGGAAGAGAAGCTGTATGCCAAGTTCTCTAAATGCGAGTTTTTGATTCGAGAAGTTCATTTTCTTGGACATGTCATAAATGAGAAAGGTATACATGTAGATCCATCTAAGATCGAAGCAATAAAGAATTGGGAAGCGCCAAAGACTCCGTCAGAGGTGCAACAATTCTTACGGCTTGCTGGGTATTACCGGAGGTTCATTGAGAACTTCTCTAGAATAGCGCAGCCATTGACGCTATTAACCCAGAAGGAGAGGAAGTTTGACTGGATGGAGAAGCAGGAGAAAGCTTTTCAGTCGTTAAAGGAAAAGCTCTGCAGTGCACCTATTCTTTCCCTTCCTAAGGGAAGTGATGATTTCATTGTTTACTGTGATGCTTCACGTTTGGGTCTTAGATGCGTTTTAATGCAAAGAGACAAAGTGATAGCCTATGCGTCCAGGGAATTTAAAGTGCACGAGAAAAATTACACAACACATGATTTGGAGCTTGGAGCTGTTGTGTTTGCTTTCAAGATCTGGAGACACTACTTGTATGGCACGAAGTGTACGATTTACACGGACCATAAGAGCCTTCAACACATCCTCGATCAGAAGGAGCTCAAAATGCGACAAGGACGTTGGGTAGAGTTACTCAACGATTATGAATGTGATATCCGTTATCACCCGGGGAAAGCAAACGTTGTTGCAGATGCGCTCAGTAGAAAGGATCGGGAAAAGCCTCTACGTGTGCGTGCTTTGGGTTTGACCATACAAACGAGTTTGACTGATCGAATTCGTGATGCACAGCGAGAAGCTTTGAAGGATGACGGTTTGAGAGGAGAATGTTTGAAGGGCTTAGAATGTAAACTGATATCGAAAGCGGATGAAGTAATGTACTTCATGAACCGAGTCTGGGTTCCGCTTAAAGGTAACCTCCGTGAATTGGTTATGAACGAAGCTCATAAATCCAAGTATTCCATTCACCCGGGTTCTACCAAGATGTATCAGGACATTAAGGAGTTTTACTGGTGGCCGAAGATGAAGAGAGACATTGCGGCCTATGTGAGTAAATGTCTGACGTGCTCTAAGGTTAAGGCTGAGCACCAGAAGCCGTCTGGGCTTCTGCAGCAACCAGAGATTCCTAAGTGGAAATGGGAACATCTTACGATGGACTTTATCACCAAGTTACCCCGTACGTCGCATGGACACAATATGATCTGGGTAATTGTGGATCGATTGACAAAGTCTGCTCATTTCCTAGCACTTAAGGAAACAGACAATACGGAGAAGATATCGCAGTTGTACCTTAACGAGATTGTAGCCCGTCATGGAGTACCAGTGTCAATCATTTCAGATAGAGATGGACGATTTGACTCCAGATTTTGGCGATCTCTCCAGAAATCGCTGGGTTCTCGTTTGGATATGAGTACTGAATATCATCCTCAAACAGATGGTAAGAGCGAAAGGACCATTCAGACGTTAGAGGATATGCTGAGAGCGTTTGCGATTGATTTCGGTGGAAGTTGGGATACTCATTTGCCCTTGGCAGAGTTTTCTTACAACAATAGTTACCACGCCAGCATAAAAGCCGCTCCGTTTGAAGCCCTGTTTGGAAGGAAGTGTCGATCACCGCTCTGTTGGGCTGAAGTCGGCGAGAAGCATTTGACCGGACCCGAGATTATTCAGGAGACCACGGACAAGGTTGTCCAGATCAAGAATAGGTTGAAGGCTGTCGCAGATCGACAGAAGAGTTATGCAGATAACCGAAGGAAACCGCTGGAATTTCAAGTTGGTGATAGAGTTATGTTGAAGGTATCGCCAGGGGAGGGCGTTGTGAGGTTTGGGAAAGGTGAAAAGTTGAGCCCGCATTATATAGGTCCTTTCGAAATCGCCTCTCGAGTAGGACCAGTCGCGTACCTGAAAAAGTGTCTGTCTGATGAGACACTAATTATACCCCCTGGAGAGGTTCGAGTGGACGATAAACTGAGGTTTATCGAAGAACCAGTGGAGGTTCTGGATCAGAAAACCCCCCAGAAACTCAGGAAGAGTAAGATTGAGTTGGTCAAGGTTCGTTGGAATTCTAAGCATGGACCCGAGTTCACCTAGGAGTGACAGGACCAAATGCAACAGCAATACCCTCATCTCTTCCCACCGAGTGCGAAAACGAAACCTATAAAGTAGAATTTCACGGACGAAATTCCCTAAACAGAGGGAGACTGTGACACCCGGCCTCTCAGGCCCTACCGGACAATAGTAATCTGTGTAGTGAACATGTAACATGACTATTTGTGATGGACTGTGATGTTAATATATGATGTGTTGGTAAATTTAGATGTGTATAAAAATTATGTTGGTAACGATAAAACTAACGCTTATCGCGTAACGTTTAAAATGCGAAACGAACGTCGGTGACCACCCGATCAGTGTTAAAAACCTAAAAATAGCCTGTTATGATTAGAATAATAATTTTGATCATATCTTTATGGAAAAATAATTTAAAACGCTAAGAAACTCTATTTTTCGAGTTTGAGCTCGTACCGCGAGATACTGCGCGAATTAAACAAAATACTGTTAACGCAGCCAGTCAAGGCAACTAGTAATTATTTCAGTAATAATTTTGAGTGATTATTTTTATAGAATGATAAAAATAATTTAAAACGCACTAAAACGGGGTTAAAACGCTAGATAAAATACCCGGTATTCAGTAAAATACCTGTTTTTGAGCTAATTTACATATAATACATATATGTATACATTTGATGTGTGAGAGAGGTGGGAGGTGGCGGCACATAGGGCAGCCAAAATGCCTTGATTCTTTCAATTTAGACACATGTAATACTTAGAGAATGTTATGATGATGATTAAAGCTTTGTATGCATTCTTATTTCTTCCATATTTCCAAGACAACATTCAAAATCACTCTCTCTCTCTTCCCTTGTTCATTCACGGCCGAAACCCCCTAAAACACATCAACTTTTCAATTTCAAAATCAAAACATGAAGAATCAAGAGCAAATCAAGGTGATTTCAAGCTTGTAAGAAGGTTTGGAAGTGATTTCAAGCAAGTTTCAAGCAAGAACAAGCCTCATATCACCATCTTCTATCAAAAACCCATCTAAGATCTTGAAGGTATAATATATTTCATTAAACATTGTTCTTGATTCATAATGATAAATAAGATAGTAAAAGTTTCTCTTGATTCTTGAATCTAAACACTAACTTGAAACTATCAAACAAATAAGTTTCGAACAAAATAAAAATGGGTGTGTGTATGTATGTGTATATGGCCGAAAGTTATGTAGGTGTATGTGTTTAGTTGTGTTTTGATTTTTGTTTAAAGATCTTTGATTGATTTGAGTTGAATCTTGAAAGATAAGTACATGCATGTTTTGAAAAAGTATCATATAAGAAGGTTCTAAAAATGGTCATGTGATTTATGATGAATATGATGAAAAGTGAACTTTTGGAAGTTCATATGTATGTATATGTGTGCCGAATATATATATGTATATATGTATGCATGTATGTTAAAGTTGTTGTGTAATCATAAAAGTAAAGGATTTAAGTATGAATGAACATGAATGATTGAAGGATTTAAAGTGTTATGTATGATATTTGAAAGAATAAGATGTTAGTAAGGTTTTGATGTATTGAGATCGTACTAGATGATAAAGTTGTGATATGAGCATAGTAGATACATATACTTAAACATGCATGATGATATATGATCTTAAAAAGGTGATTTGAATATAATTGAGTAAAAATCAGTTATGAGCTGATTATAAACACTAAAATGAGGTTATTTTAAAAGTATTTAGTCACTTATAACTTTGTCATAATGTTTGTTAGCTTTGCATGTTGTACATGGTGCATCAAAAGTTGTAAAATACGTGAAATCGCATGATTTTTGTGACTTATACAAAAACTGCACTAATCTGATTATAACTACTATTTTAATCAGTAAATAACATGTATTGTGTTAAAATATCAAGTCGTTTTGAGTTGGGATGATTATAGTAACGTTTAACGCAAAACTATGCGTTAAAACGGTCCAAAATCGGCTTTTCGAGTGATTTTTATAAAACTGATTTAGATCAGTATGTAAACTGATATTTTTAGTTTAAATGAGTATTTTAACTAATTTTAAGTTTACTTGGTGTTTGGTTGGTCATACGTGACTTTCGACGCCCGAAAACGTTACCGAATCGCTAAAATACACATTTTTCAAAGTACACCAATGTGGGTAAAATTTTGGGTAAACTTTATGTGGCAAAATGTGTTATGTGATTTAAACGTAAGAATATGAAAATATGTTAAGTTTTTAACATGATGTTAGAAATCTAGCTTACGCATGTATGCTTGTACGTTTTGTGTGGTAGAAACGGTGAAAATCGCGTTAAATGTGTAACCTGTTTGTCGAGCATAAAGTTTGATACTTAGAGGATGTTTTATGTATATTTGCTTTAAAAATGACAAAACAGATAAGTTAGCAATATTTCGGGTGCTTCGGTGTTAAATTATATGAAGGTTTATGTATATATATTACGACGCGCAAATCGTAGATATATTGCGTATAAACGGGAAAGTTAACGGATTTACACAATAATGGACACCAATAAAATCGTTCAAGTCACAAAATCAGAGAAATATATATATATATATATATTAACGTGCCAACATAATAAAAAATGATAACTTTTCGAGAAAATCTTAAATTTATGTGATAATTCTAAGAAACGGAGAAACTTAGGATTTTTGTGTTATGTATATTGATTTAGAATCGTTCCTATATTAGGACATATAGAAAATCAATATCTGGGATTGCACTATTAAGATACGCACCCAAAGGTGAGTGTCACTAAACCCCTCTTTTTACTGCTTTGTATATATTTTGGGGGTAGAACACGTCAATAAAAGGGTTTAATAATGTTTTTGAAATAAAACATACCTTTTAATATATAATATATATTTTCGTTGAAAATATATGAAATTTGATAAGCCATACATTTTGAAGTAAAAACCTTTTTGATGAATGAATGTTGGATATTGGAATGGTACGGTATTTCCTAGGCGAAAAAAGACCGTAAAGTTGGACGGATGCCGGCCTGGGTCTCGAATGATGGAGATTCAGGGGATTCGTACAACATCGTGTATTAAATTGTCATATTAGTAGGATATATATATATATTGTACGTGAGGCAGACATCATATTATTCTTCAAGAGGACCCTGCGCCCTTTGTGTCGTTTAATCATTTAAGTATTGCACGCGATTAATTGTTGGTAGATCTATCGGGTTGACAACCCCGTTGTGACCGGTCGCCCCGTGTCAAGTCAAATGACGAATTTAAATTCTGTTTATTGTCTAGCTTTGATTATCCCTGCATGGTTAATATATAGTTCGTATCGTCTAGCTAACATACGAGTCTGAAAGTTAACGCAAAAATTTAATATACAAAACCTGGGCAATATTGCTATTGTCGGATTGATGAACCGATGGAAGGCCCATGGATTTTATTAAGGAAGTAAAATGGACTTTCTAAAAATTATATGGATGTTTTCAAATAAACACCTAATCAGAAAGTTTTCCTTGGAATAATATTGTTTGTATGTGAATATGTGAACTCACCTTCCTTTGTGTTGACACTTGATTTTAACGTGTTCTACAGGTACTTGAGTTCGGCTTCGGGAAATCATGGTGTATCTTGTGTTTGATGATGCATGATGTTTTGTTTAAATATGTTGGACAACTTTTAAACTATCTGGGACGTTTGTAATAAGATCCGCGAGGATCAAAACAACTTAACTTATGTGGTTGTGTCGTGACCTTTAAAATGTAATGTTTAGTACTTATGTTTTAAAATATGTCAAAATGTCCAACAAATGAGTGCATCGTCCGACAAGGTATAAATGGGCACCAACTTCCGTCACCACTACGTTTAATATTCCGCTGCGAAGTTTTTGGGGTGTGACATCTGAGGGTTCGGGGTTGTGTACCTTATCCTGTATAAGATGCATAGTCCTAATCCCAGTTTTTAATAGTATCTTTTGTCGAGTCCTTCTGGAACTCTAAAACAATTTGAATGGTTTGTATTATGGATTCGAAATCTGTATTGGATTTCTAAACAATGTTGTGTTATGTTTTAAAACTTAAATTCAATGGATGATCATCTTAGTTTTATCATATAGATGTTTGTTATGGTTGAATGCAATGATATTAAGCAAGTCACACATAATCACACTTCCGCAAAAGTCAGGGTGTTACAGTTTGGTATCGAAGCTTCGATTGTAGTGAACTAGGATTCTTTCTCGAGTCTAGACTACAATCACTAGGGCTCTCACGAAAAATTTTTTACAACATGTTTTCATTGCATACACGAAACTCCCAGATCCAGGGAAACAAACATTTTTACAAAAGAAAAGACAAGAAACACGATTGCAAGGTTTACTTTTGTGGTTTAGTCTGGGAGACTAGGTGGTTTAGTCTGGGAGACTGGGTGGTTTAGTCTGGGAGACTAGGAAGGATACATGATTTCGTGATACATTGTCTTTGATTGTTTATTAAATGATAGTGGTTAATATATGTGCATATGTTATGATTGTTCTGTTATAGACACTATGTCTTCATCCGAGAGCGGATTGTCTAACACTGATGACCCCATGGCTATTGTGTCCGATGACGAGATCGCACCAGAGCCAGAGATCTTTACCTCAGATACTGAGAGTGACCCAGATATGCTGTCAGACGATGACGATGACTTCATTCTTTTGCGTTACCTGATTTTGGAGATGACTTACCGCTTGCTGATGGTATTACAGATAAGGATCCTTTTGTTATTCCCATTCCAGTCCACAATCATCTTATCATCGGGCATCCCGATGGTGAGCATATTGTGGCACCGATCCTCGCTCCTGTTCCTTTAGTGGTCATCCTTCCTGAGGATTGGCCTTTTGATGATATGTTTGACAATGACTTTGACCTGTTTGTTGATGGTCCTCCTCATGATGCCCATGGCGATGGAGAGCTAGATGAGGACATTGTTGCTAGCCCTCTACCTGAGATCCCTGCTATTGAGATTTCCTCTAACTCTAGTTTGCACTCTGTCTCAGATTCCTTTGAGTCTGTGACGTCTTCAGCTTTGCAGGCAGTTGGATTACGACGTTATGCCACTGATTCTGATGATGATACAGCCATGTCAGCTGCACCGTCCCCTCCACACGATCCCGAGTTTGATCTTGAGCTAGATTTTATTCCTGTTGATCAGCCTGATGTTGCACCTGCTGATCCTGATCCTTTGCTTGATCATGACCCTATTCCTTTTGGCCTACCTGACATTGCACCCCTCATACCTGATCTAGTTCCTACACCTATTGACCCTCCTGTTATTGAGCCATTGACGTGATTTCGTGGTCACAATCAAATTTAATCCAATTACTACTATTAGATAGCGGTAAGTGGGTATCGAACACAGGGAGTTTGTGGAAAATGTGCTGATTATATAGCCTTGTAAATTAACTACAATTACCCTAATATGCAAAAATTAAAGGTCAAGAATTTGGAGTGTTCGATTTAAAAACTAAGTTATCAACTAGTTGCTAATCAAGATTGGATTGTAATTCAGATTATGAGAAAATGACCATCTTAGGTTTCGGTTTCTTTTAACAATTGTGCAAAATTCCAACTAGAAAGAGCTACATAGACATAACTCATGCATAAACATTTGTTGTGATAAAAGGGAACAAAGTACTCGGATTATATTAATGCGGGGTTGTTTCCCGATGATCAATCAATCAATATCCAACCCTAACCCTTCCCGTGATATCTCGATTGTCAACGACACCAAGAACGTATGAATTAGACTAGAATTGAAACATCAATTAACAAGCTACAATCAAATATTCATACAACATGATAAGCATAGCAAACACACCAAGTTATCATTCTAGAAATAAAGGAAAAACACACAAGAGTCTTAGAAAAACCTTCACCTAAGATGATCACCACCAATTTAGCCGGACATTGTTCGGTGGATCATCATAACATCAAGATTAAAGTTCATACGAATCGAAAGATAAACCGGAATGTTAGAAATTGTTCCCAAACAATATCCAAAGCCCAAAATTCGCCCAACAGGTGTGGAGAAACGTCTCCAATCATGAATCATGTGAAAAGACACTTGAAAACGGTTTTAATAAGGCAGTTACGATGTTCCTCGCAGCCTTTACCGTAATTTACGGTACCTAACGTAAATTACGGTAGCCTTCAACTTGTTACGCTGGCCAGAGACTGTAGTACGGTGGATCTGGAGAGTTTCAGGGGCTACCATAATTTACGGTAGCCACCGTAAATTACGGTGGACCCCTGAAATCCTTCTTTTGTTCCTTCTTTCCATCCTTGTGTGACCCGATCCACTCCATTCCCTCCGAAGCAACATTTTTCCATGTTTTAAGCTCCAAAACGCACCTGAAACATAAGCAACTGTAGTCATCTAATTCAAGATAATTACGAGATCAAATGCGGGATTAACACATCTTTTAACACCATAAAGGGTTGTCCTATGGACCACCCGTCAGCCATTCATTCCTCCACTTTCACCCGCACCCGCTGATGTTGCTCCTTTTCACCCTGTGGAGTCTGACGTTCATCGTGTTGACCTACCTATTGTCTTCTTGCAGGACATACACGCACCCCGTCCAGGGGAAGGTACTTCAGGCCAGCAGCCTAGTCATGATCCTCATGTATCAGCAACTTATCCACACATTCCCCACTCTGCACCTTTTGCTCCTTTTACTTCTTCACCACTTGATGAGCCACTCAGGTGGTTCCCACCATATACCATGCCGATATCGGATCCCTACCATCCCTCTCAGTTTGTTGGTTTACAAGGGATGAGTTACTCTTATCACTGCATCTCCAGTACGAGATTATGAGTCGTAGGATTTTAGAGCTTGAGATGACACCGCGTCCTTTACCATGTCCTTGCCAGCCTGCTTTTGTTCCCCCCCGTTCATCACCGTCTCTGTTTTCACATCCACCTGTACCTCTCACTCCATTTCCAGAGTTTGATGCTCGATTTCTTACGGTCGAGCAGCAGATCAGCTATCTGATGCATCATGTATATGAGCTTGAGGAGGATCTTGCGCATGTGCGCAGCTTACTTTTCTTTCCTCCACCTCCTCCTCCACCGCCATCAGCATAATTGGTTTTTGGTTTTATGTAGGTTGCTTTGCTTTTGATGAGAGCACCACTATTGAGCTGAGCTAGTGAAGCCTTTTGGAGACCACCTTTTGATTGTATGACTTTTGTAGAATGATAGACTTGTTGGACAAGGGTAGTGTGACCCTGTGATCCTTTTGATATGGTACATTTTGTAAAACATGTAACAATATTATGGTCGATGATTAATGAAAGCTCAATCGTCATGTTCTCAATAAATAGGTTGTTAAATTACATGTTATGTTATGATTGAGATGATCATATGCTTGCTTGCTATGATAAATGCTATTATATATGTACTACTTATTATACAAATAAGACATGACCTATACAATCTTCTTCTTAGAAGATGCCTCCTCGAAGGAACACTCAGTTGCCCACAACAAAGGCAGAACTGCATGAACGGATTTCACAGGCAATCACACAACATGAGGCCCTACGCTCTGAACACAGCAGAGGTACCTTAGGAAATAACCCACCTCACGGTAATGTTTAAGTCACCTAAGACAAATTACAATACGTTTGGACATTTCCATGTGCGTTTGCTAATGCTATATGTGAATGATTTTGCTTGTACAGGCTGTACTTACAAGCAGTTCCTGAACTGCAAGCCTCTGAACTTTGACGGCACTAGAGGTGGTGTAGCTTTTGTAAGATGGGCGGAGAAATAAGATTTTGTGCTGCGAATGAGTAAGTGTGCGCCGGAGCATCAAGTCACTTACATTTCTGGACTATTCCTAGATGGAGCTCTGTCATGGTGGAACCTTCAGGTTCAGACTCTAGGTGAGGCTGCAGCGTATGCTATGACGTGGGATGAGATGAAAGAGCTGATGCGCAAGAAGTACTGTTCAAGGGCAGAAATACCGAAGTTGGAAACCGAGTTTTGGAATCTGAAAATGGATGGTCCTAAGATAGCTGAGTACGTGCAGAGATTCCATGATTTATCTCGTGTTGTCCCTTACATGGTAGAGCCAGAGTTCAAGCAAGTCGAACGTTTCATTTGGGGATTGGCACCCTAAATACTGAGCATGGTGACTACTTTGAAGCCTCCAACGATTACTGAAGCCATTGACTTGAGTGTGGCACTGACTGAAGAAACGATTCGTTTGGGCAAGTTTTCAATCACTGAGCAGAAGAAGAAAGAGACTCATGTGGAGTCGTCTGGAGAGAACAAAAGGAAGTTCTCGAACTTCAAGAAGGGTACCCAAGGAAACAACATTGGTACTACAAGCGTAAAGATGCTAACCCACCAGCCGAGTTCAGGACTGGTCCTGCTACTGCTGAAAACAAAGGAAAAGGATACATGAGTTGTCACACCCCCAAAATACCACATGCGGAAACACCGCGAGACGTGTGACGTACCAGGATCCAAGCCACCAATCACATTGAACCAATAACAAAGCATTGCCAAATTTATGTTTATTAAGTTAAGTAATCATAATTGTTAAACAAGAGTTATCAGATTCAGCGGAAGCAAACGACATAATAATGTTCAATGTATTCTCAAAACCAAATGTAATAGTGTTTAAATAACATGCAAGTAATCCTCAGCGACATGACCATGACCCCTCCAGCCATCCAGATAGCAAGTTCCCATCCAAAGTACCTAACATCCTGCGAGCATGCAACAAGTGTGTCAGACAACGCTGGTGAGTTCACAGTCTTACAAAAACATTAATTACCAAGTGTTTAATCCAGTTTGTTAACAATTCCGAAAGTAATGTTGATAATATCTCGATACTGAACAAGACGGCTCCTGATGTATGTTTTGCCCGTTCCTCAGTGCTCCTATCAAAGCACTGGGCATGACTGGGTCATTAGTTCACACCCGTCCTCTCCGGTACGTGGTGAGGGTACCAAACCTAAGTAGCGCTACCAACTAATACCCCGCTACCTCTCCGGTAACAAAAAGATGGGACTTAAGAATGATAGAGTGAGATTATTATCCAACATCCCAGTTTTAGCCAAAAGACTTATCCCTCCCCGGGATACCCACTGACTGTCCCAACCACCGGGACGCATGCTCAAGAGTAGTGAACTTACCTTGGTTTGCTCGGTATGATTAGTTACTTGTTCACAAATAAATCAGTCAAAGCCTATGATATGCATGTACAAGAAATCAGTTTGCAATCACTTGGTTCACATATAAATGGTATTCATGGTGTGCATTCAAGCAATAGTTTCCGATTAATACATAAACAGTTATCCAAGCTCATACACATCCACAGTTCACATGCGTGTTCCATAACAGAACTTAACAATTGAATGTGTACCTAACAGTTAAATGTATTACTCGTTTTAAACAAGTCATGTTTCCTCAGTCAATGCGTAGTTACTCATACCCTTAGCAACAGCAGTGGTGTTTCATCAATAAGATCATGCGTGTAACTCAAGTTTCAACCACAGTCTGCCATGAACTAAATCCTGGGCGGCGAAACTCCCACGGCGAAACACCCAGTGTTTCATCGACACATAGATGACGAAACATCAGACGTTTCGTCGGCACAATGGGTGGCGAAACCTTAAGGAATTTCATTAACTGGGCATTTCGTTGAAAGGGCTTTCGTCATCACGGATAACAGTTCAAGATTCACAACCCTAACATGACAGTTTTCTTAGCATCGCCCCCATCCCTCTGGCAGTAATCTTAAGAACCCTTAACCCATCAATTACCAACATCAAACTTAATCACGAATTCTATATTAACAGATCATCGTCATGCACGAACCTGTATCACATAATCATTTAATATTCACAGGCAATTGATAACATAATATACAAACATCAAACAAAACACCGATGAATACGAACCACAGAGTTCTTATCCTGCAATCCTAGTCTAATTGATCATCAAAGAAACACCGAACCCTAGTTAATAAGACATGAGAGCACACCCTCTAACACGACACCCAAATCCACAGTGACCCAAAACCATCACACAAAACATTCAAACAAATAACAAGAAGGTTTGATCGGATAATTATACACTAACCGATTATGAGATGAAACTAGCAAAAGCTCCGAGAGGAATGGTAATCGCCGTCGCACAGAGTTTGGCAGGGAAGGGGAGAGAGCGACTCTAGGGTTTCGCTAATTTCAACTTACGTATCTTATGCGTAGACACAGTTCTTATAACCTAAACACATTTGGGCCTCACATGGGCCAAAAGCCCATTTCGGCGAAACTCTACTGGATGAAACCCTAGTGTTTCGTCGACTGGGAGTGTGACGAAAGTCAGGTGTTTCGTCGAGTTTGTATGGTGGCAAAAGTCTAATGTTCCATCTCACAAAAGATGCATGTGACAAGGCTACCCAATCTTAAATAGTTCATAACCTTTTATTAACTAACCCAAACAATCATACAAACACTTAAACATATATCAACATGAACAACAAGTTACAATGCATACGAGTTATGAAAACACTTTGCAAAATGAGTAACATGCCGAGTAAGGACCTTGAAGACTCGAGTTGTCACATCATCCCCAACTTGACAGGAATTTCGTCCCGAAATTTGGCAAGTAATACAAAACAGCAAGATGTTACCTCAGGATGACTGTGGATTTTCCGTGGGTACCACATCATCCCCAACTTGAATGGGAATTTCGCCCAAAAATTCACTAGTTGTGCCAGACTTAGATTTGCCAGACTTGGACTTGTCATTTGGGAATAAATGTGGGTACTCAAGCTTCATTTGATCCTCGCGTTCCCATGTGAACTCCGATCCGCGTCTGGAGTTCCAACGAACTCTCACGATCGGAATTCGGCTTTGCTTACGGACTTTGACCTCCCAATCCATAATTTCTATTGTTTCCTCGACAAACTGCAACTTGTCGTCAATCTTCAACTCTTGAAACGGTACCACTAGTGTTTCATCAGACAAACACTTCTTCAGTTGCGAAACATGGAACACATATGTAGGATCGAGAATCGATCTAAACGAGTCTATCAAAAGAGTTCTAATCCATATCAAAGGCGGAATTCAATGATATAGACTTGATTACAGCTTGATTCACTCTTTAATTGTCTTGTTTATTGATTTGAAAGCGTTACAGGTCAAATGACACTTCAGCAGCACTTCGGCTCTGGAAACTGGAACTCTTCCAAATGAAACGAAATGGCACATATATATAGGCCAGCCATTTCGTACGAAATGGTCTCACACAAAATGGCCAATGCCATTTTGTGCGAAATGACCACATTCCATTTCATGCGAAATGGTCCTTCCTACATGTTTTCTCAACTTTCTCGAATAACGTGCCCTGAACTATCATTCTATTTACAAGACTCGATACAAGACGAAGTCGACAGACATATGCACCAACAGACTCCCCCTTGGATGTTGATGAAGTCTTCGGTGTCGAGTCTTCTCAACGACATGTCTTCAGTCTTAATCATTAGTGCTTTCTTACAAAGTATCTAAAAGAGTAAGCATCCTTCAATCTTTTTCTCTTCTCGAATCTCAATCTTGGTTCTATCTTCTCTTGATCAAATCTCTTGATTCTTTTAGATCTTCAGTATCAGTAGCTTGCAAGATCCTCAGGATTAAACTTGGCTCTAGACTTTTCAGACTCCCCTTTGTTAGCAGACTCCCCCTTAACTTGTTCCGGGATTGCAATCTGACATAACTTTAGTTCTAGATCGAAACCTGGCTCCAACTCTGCTCAGGTTTAAACACGGGGATCTTGTTTTGCAGAGATCACAGTCTCAGGAACGTATCCTGACTCTCTGTAACCTGCACAACTCTCCACCTACCAAAAAGATTCACTATTATTAAGATTTAACAAATTTGGATTATCTGCTTAACCTCTTGTAAGAATAACATTCAAACTTTGACATTTTCATTAAATTGAAACTATATAAAGATTTCAAACCCAATTATCATTTCAATCAAATTCTCCCAACCTGTTGTTCATCATGTTTAGCACTCGGAATTTTGAAAATCAGCTTTCCAACATCAGTTGTCGAAAATCTTTTTGAATTTTCAAAGTTTTATGCTAAAACACACTGAAAATCTTTTTGGATTTTGTTTTTAATAAAATACAGTAAATAAATATTTACAAACAATATTTTTGTGAGTTTGCGTAAGAGGATCATATCAGTTTTTGAGACAACTCACTAGCACCGTTGAGCTTCAAACACTTTAAGTTCTAAACAATTCACATAGATTGACGATAGTGTTTTCCTCTTAAACTCAATCTAAAAACTTTTGAAATGCTTACCGATACGTTAAGGTATATTAATTTTGCACTAAATTCTTATGGACCCCACGATCTCAGCATATCCCCTCATCATGCAATACACTGACTCAAGTAATGCCTTTCAACTTTCATCAACTGTGATATGTGAGAAAACAACGCAGAATGTTTAAACATTAACAATCAGGTCGATCTTTCGATACGCAGAGAAAGTCCAATGTTTAAACAAAATAAGAAATAAAAACAAGTTGAATTTGTTTAGATCTTTACCACCGGTTCGATATTCACATATACGCAGAGGTGATCCAAGATTTAAACGAAACACCAAGAAAAATAAAGCAGAATGTTTAGGCACTAACATCCAGGTCGATACTCACGTATACGCAAAGGACGTCCACTGCTTAAACAAAATAAAGAAATAAAACAAGATTAAATCTTTGCAAAATGAAAAGCACAATCACAGTGACTTTTTCAGCAAGTTGTGAAAGTTCACAAACTGACCGGTTTTTATGCTTTTTTAGCATTCAGCGATTACTGAGTAGGTACACAGTCACGAAGGATAAAACTAAGTACTATGCTTTCAACCGCATTTCCCACTAGAACTAGGCTTTTTCATTTATGTTTGTATCGTTATCGCAAAACTACTAGTCTAGCTGAGCCTATCGTCACATCTTTAGTGTAACACCTCGTAAAAATCATACCTAATAAAATAAAGACACGTGTCATGTAAGGCGTGTTATAACCCGGATCAAGTTAAAGATGTATGGTAGGATTTAAAAGTGTCGACATGTTAATTAATACCTCTGAGCGACTAGTTATGAATCCCAAGACCCTAATCCATTTTATAAACATCTGATATACTCAAAATCTGGTTATTTCCTATAATGCATAATTCAAAATTTTCAAAGATGAGATCCTATGAGAATGAATTCGACAAATTTTCATTCATGATTCCTTTTTAAAGAATCTAAAACAATTCTAATGCGTGGCAAGGCTGTCATAACATTTTGGACCTGATCAAGTGGTCCCATACTGGTATTAAAGGTCCTAAATTCGTAATATCAAAGTTGCATGGCTAAAGACTAGAGATTCTCAAAATTTTGTCTTCTGGTCAATGGTTACGGACCGCAAAAGGACCACCTTACGGTCCGTAAGGTGGCGAAGCTGGATAGAGATAATAAATAAAAAGCGGATACGGACCGGAAAGCCATGGGCTTACGGTCCGCAAGGTTGTAACTGGGCGTATCAGATCTAGGTCGGTTACGGACCGCAAAGCCTTGGGCTTACGGTCCATAATATGTGCTTACGGACCGCAAGGCATACTACTTACGGTCCGTTAGAAGGTCGCTGGCAGCAGGAAATGGCAGTTACCTGTTCTAACCGGTTGCACCGCCTTAAAGAGCTGGTTTTCGAAAAACTGGAGCATGGCCAATAGTATTGCATGCATAGGGACACTTGGGTTGATCAGGGAACTTCCATAGACTTAGTTGTGAGGATCTTGTGCTCTCTAAACCCCCTTATATAATGAAATGAAGTTGCAACACTTGAAGATGTTCATTTCAAAACTCATTTCCACACTTCCTCTGGAGCTCTGGACCTGAATCAAGTTTCCTTAAGTCATAATATCGTGCTTAGGACCTTTGTAAGTGTCCTTAATGTAACACCTGTGCCTCCACGGCCATCAAACAAATACCAAACCAATGAAATATTATATTTCATACTTGGGATTTGTAAAAATATGTGTATCATTTACACATATCAACTCTTGTTCGATTTCAAATTCTAAATCGCTTTCTGGAAGGTTATACGCGCTCTTATGCGTAAATATAACCAGTTTAATGCAACAAACCCTCCGGAATAGTGACATAGGCTTAACATACCTTAAATAGCCTTTACATAACTTAGAAATAAGTTTTGAAGGCTTTGGTATGGCAAAAACAAGCTAATTCGCTTACAGGGACTAAATATGACAAACTGCGAAAGTATGCCAATTTGAACTGTAACAGACATTCCGGAACATGACCATAAGTTAAACACACCTTAAATATCCTTTATATAGCTTAGAAATAGGCTTTGAGGGGTTCGGTGTCCTAAAATAAACTTTTGGGTCCTTCAGGGACTAAAAGTGTCAAAAAGTGCACAAGTTTGCATTTTCGCGCATAACTTACGTTCTGAATACATCCGGACATCCAAAAATTTATGTAAGCATGACTATATTATGTTTTAGTGTTTGGCTTACCAAACACCCATTCGTCACGCATTTTGGATCGTTTTTCGCGCTTATGAGCATTCCGTCGTAATTAAGCGAACATCGCGTTCGTACGACCAAACGAACCATCACCCGGCATATTTTTGAGCATGTTTCATGTCCACAATGTTTAGGCAACATTTTAGGGCCTTAAAGTTGGCTTTACGGGCCTTAGAAGTGTCGGAAAAGGCCTTAAACACGTGCAGGGGCTGAAACTGCCATTTTTGAAAGTTGTATGCAGATCAGAAGGGCCAGGCGGCCCGCATTGTATTTCTCTGATCCTGAAGCGGGCCACGTCCGCATATCAGAACAGATTCAATGTTTTAAACAGCAAGTTGCAGCTGTTTGATTCTCACCCACACATTCTCACATGCTTAGTCAGATGATAATGATGATATTTAGCCACCACAACTTTACGACAAATGTACGGGCAAGATTAAGGCACGTTTTCCATGAAACGATCTTAACGGTGGACCTTTTACTATAAATACCCCATCACCCCAATCTCATTTCTTACAAGAATTCTGATTTGAGAGCTCTAAGTTGAAACCATTGTTTCATACCTGAGTTCTTGGATCGGGATTAGCATTCGGGGACCCTTCGTAAGTATTCTTTCGTTCTTTTCCTTATTTTATTGCTTTTCGAGTCAGAAAGTCAAACTTTGTTTGACTTTCAGCGTTGACCAGTAATGGTCAATGCGAAGTTCGTTTGAACTTCGCAACGTGAGTGTAATCACGTTGGTCATAGTCCCTTGGGACTATGCCCACTGATTACCACGTTGTCTAGGGTCGTAGGGTAGGCGATCTAATAAATCGCCTATACCCTCGAACCCGACCCAGTTTGGTCGATCATTAGGATCCGACCAAATACATTAGGTGACCATAGTAGGTAGGGAATAACCTTCCGAGGTTATACCCTATGGTCACATCGTTTAAATAGTTGTATGATAGGTAGTTTATATGCCTTAGGTAAATTACCAGAATACCCTTTTCATGTATAAATGGTAATTAAGCATATGTAACCTAAACTTTTGTCACATAACTGATTATGTAACATGTTTAGGCATATAACACTTGTCATAGGGCTAGTTAGGCGGTCCGAACGCGTTTCACGCGAACGACGCGTTAAAGTAGCATAAGCTACCTAAACGGGTCGTAATGGGTCGTAAACAATTAGGTTAAGTTTCAGTTAGTATGTAGGCTTTGTTAAACCATATGACACGAGTCTCTATACTCGTTTGGTTTACGAACCCGCATTCTATCCGATCTTCCGATTTAGGTCCGGTTTATTAACATAGTTACCTATATTAGGTGCCGTTTGATTTCCGTGATCTCTAGCATTGTTTGGTTGTCACTCAAGGACTACTGAGCATTCTCAAGTGAGTACATAGACCCCTCTTTTACTGTTTTCCAAACGTTTTGGGGTGGAACACATGTGCCTACTTGTTACTTTCATGCTTTCATGTTTTCACATCATATACATGCTATGTTCAATAGTACAATTATAGTACATTGTTTTACATGATTTCATTGTTTTTATGCTATGTATGTCCATTGCGTGCATACTTAGTACATCGTTTTACATTTACATTTTATGCTATGTATGTCCGTTGGTTACATACTTAGTACAGTGTTTTCATCACATGCTTACATTTTGTTATGACATTTGGGTTGTTTACAATGGAACAATACATTCATTAACATTAGCTACGCCGTTCGTTAGTAGGTAGTGGTACCATAGGAATTGACAACTCCCGTTCCGGACATCCCAGGGAAAGGGGATGAAAGGAATGACCGAATTCGATATACATAATTTAGATAAACCTTTAAGTGGTTTAAGGGTTTATCGCCTCAGTCTCAAGGCTTGGATGTATGCATTTTCACAACGCCGCATAGATGTTCGTATCAGTATAGCATGCATTTACACAAAACATAACGTTGATTTAAACCGAGTTTTACTTCAATACTATGTTCTTGTGCATATGGTTTAGTTGATACCTTTCACTAGCCATACATATCATTTTGGTTACATATTACATGATTTACATTGATCATCCATTTACACAAAACATAACGTTGATTTAAACCGAGTTTTACCTCAATACTATGTTCTTGTGCATATGGTTTAGTTGATACCTTTCACTAGCCATACATATCATTTTGGTTACATATTACATGATTTACATTGATCATGCATTTACACAAAACATAACTTTGATTTAAACCAAGTTTTACTTCAATACTATGTTCTTGTGCATATGGTTTAGTTGATACCTTTCACTAGCCATACATATCATTTTGGTTACACATTACATGGTTTACATTTGACACATAAACATTTTTTACATTGGTTATACATTACATGATTTACATTAGACATGAACATTTTACATCTTGATGGTTTGGGTTGATTAAGTGATTAAGTAACGATGCGTGTGTAATATGATACAAGCATGGTGGATACGCCGCTGGTACTTCCTATATATAAGTGTTTGTATGATATCACATATTGTAGCGTTATTTGAATCATTTCAGTTTGATACATATAACATTTTATACAAATAACATACTTTTCACAATACATTGTTTTACAAACAACTTAACAAATACAAACTCATTTTACATGGTTACTCATTTAATCATGCATTATTCTATTATTTATACTTATCATCTGAACTTATTGTTTTTCAAATGATTTACAAAACAAAGCAAATTACAAGGTTCATGACTAAACATTTTCTTAAACATAAGTCATGAATCTCATTTTCACAAAACCTATGTATCTCACAGGCATTTTTATGCTGACGTACCTATTTTCACATGTGTTTTTCAGGAGCTGTTACATAAGATGATCAAGATACACATAGGCAGACTTGGGCTTTAGTGACAATAAAAGATGCAAGACTAGTTAATTATGTTGTATTTCTTTGTTTGTTAAGACATTGTAACACTTTTAATCAATAAAACGAAACTTTAATTTCCATGGTTGTGAAACATTAATTCTGTTACAACACTCCCCGATGTTTCCGCCGCGTTTTGTATGTTCTACGTGGTCGGGGTGTGACAGACTAGGCCTTTTTGCCATTGATATATTTAATTATACCTAGGGTTTTTATAATGAAAAATCCTGAATATATATATATGCTTAACAAATTAATCAAAATGGTTTCTTAATACCATGGTTAATAAATCATCTAGAAGGATAAAACTATTATAGACCTCTAAATGAATTAAAATCATTATTTTATGTAGCAATCAAGCTACATGCCTGGGTCAGACGAAGTCAACAGTCACCCCAGAGATAATCATGACACCTCCAGAGTCAACGTAGCAGGAGCAGAATTACATGCATTGATAGACAATGTTGTTACAAGAGCTTTGGATAGGCAATTCAATGAATCCAGTGGTACCCACGTAAGGACCCAATCTGTACCACATACGAAGCCACCCTCAAGAACTCATACTGCTCACAAAAGTGATTCTCATCACTCGTCAAACCAGAGGAGTGTTCCATCTAAGAGAGTTGTGTTAAACCAAGAACCACGTGCTAAAGGTTGCATTTATAAATACTTTGTCTTCTGCAAACCCAGGGATTTCACAGGGGAAAAAGGAGCAGTTGATTGCATGTCATGGTTAGACGAGATGGGCACTGTGGTAGATATTAGTGGTTGCGCTAATAAGGATGTGGTAAAGTTTGTATCTCAGTCGTTCAAAGGTGAGGCACTAGCCTGGTGGAGGTCTTTGATCCAAGCCACAGGGAAAATCCCATTGTACAATCTGTCTTGGGAGCAGTTTGTGACATTGATCAAGGAGAATTACTGCCCTCAGCATGAGGTTGAAAAGATTGAAGCTGATTTCTTGTCGTTGGTTATGAAAAACCTAGATTGTCAAGCCTACCTTACGAACTTCAACACTATGTCAAGACTGGTTCCGTATCTGGTAACTCCGGAACCCAAGAGGATAGCTCGTTTCATTAGGGGTTTGGCCCCAGAAATCAAGGCCAGTGTGAAGGCCTCCAGACCAACTACTTTTAGGTCTGCAGCTGATATATCATTGTCTCTTACTTTGGACGCAGTCAGGCAAAGATCACTCAGAAACACCGATGCTGAGAAAAGAAAGCGTGAGGATGACAACTCAAGACGGTCAAACAAGAAGCGTAAGGGAAACAATGACCACAAGAAGAGTTCTGGAACGAAAAAGGATGGTCATCAGTCGGGTGATAAGCCCAAGTGTAAAATCTGTAAGAAGCACCATTTCGGGAAGTGCAGATACGATTCAAAATCCCAATCGCAGCCAAGGCCTTGTGGGATTTGTAAATCTTCTGAGCACAAGACATTGGACTGTAAGAAAATCAAGGATGCGACGTGCTACAGCTGCAATGAAAAAGGGCATATCAAATTCAACTGCCCAAAGTTTGCAAAGAAGGCTGAAGATGGGAAAAAGACCAATGCTAGGGTCTTCCAGATGAACGCGCAAGAGGCGATCCAGAATGATAATGTTATAACAGGTACCTTCCATATTAATGATGTTTATGCAAGGGTGTTATTTGATTCCGGAGCAGATAAGTCATTTGTTGATGATAAGTTATGTAAGTTGTTAAACCTACCTGTTAGAACCCTAAGCATAAAATATGAGGTTGAGTTAGCCGATGGCACCATAGAAACGGCATCAACCGTGTTAGATGGATGTTTCATATCCATTAGGAACCACTCTTTTCCATTGTCGTTGCTTCCTTTGAAATTAGCTGGATTTGACATAGTAATAGGCATGGATTGGTTATCTCATAACCAAGCACAGATTGTGTGTAACAAGAAGCAAGTAGTGATCAAGACTCCGTATAGTGAGCCACTTACCATTCAAGGAGATACCCAATATGGACTACCTGAGCAAGTGTCTATGCTCAAGGCATCAAGGTGTATGAAGAAGGGTTGTGTCATTTACATGGCTCAAGTGACTATTGATGAGCCAAAGCCTAAGATTGAAGATATCCCCGTTATTTCTGAATATCCCAAAGTATTCCCTGAAGAACTACCTGGTTTGCCACCAGATAGGCAAGTAGAATTCAGAATTGACATTATTCCAGGAGCGGCACCTGTTGCAAGGGCACCTTACAGGTTGGCACCAACAGAGATGAAAGAGTTAAGGACTCAGTTAGATGAATTGTTGGCAAAAGGTTTCATTCGTCCTAGTTCATCTCCTTGGGGAGCACCAATCATGTTTGTGAAGAAGAAGGATGGATCGATGCGACTATGCATTGATTATCGCGAGCTTAACAAAGTCACTATCAAGAATATATATCCATTGCCCAGGATCGACGATCTGTTCGATCAACTTCAAGGAGCGAGTTATTTCTCCAAGATCGATTTGAGGTCAGGCTACCATCAGTTGAAGGTTAGAGATGAAGATGTGCACAAAACTGCATTTAGGACTCGTTATGGTCATTACGAGTTCCTAGTGATGCCTTTTGGGCTCACTAATGCACCAGCAGCATTCATGGATCTCATGAACCGTGTCTGCAATCCATACTTTGAAAAATTTGTTATCGTCTTCATTGACGGCATTCTGATTTATTCAAAGAATCAAGCCGACCATGAGAAGCACCTTCGATTTATTCTGGAACTACTTCAACAAGAGAAACTTTATGCCAAGTTTTCAAAGTGTGAATTTTGGCTTCACGAAGTCCAGTTTCTTGGACATGTAGTTAGTGAGCATGGTATCCAGATGGATCCCGCTAAAGTTGAAGCTGTCATGAATTGGCAAGAGCCGAAGACGCCCACTAAGATTCGTAGTTTTCTAGGTCTGGCAGGATATTATAGGCGTTTTAATGAAAACTTCTCAAGAATTGCAGCACCCCTGACTCTACTAACTCGAAAGAATAGCAAGTTTGACTGGGGGCCTAAGCAGCAAGAATCTTTCGATATTCTAAAGCAGAAGTTGAGCAACGCTCCAGTATTGACGTTGCCTGATGGAATTGATGAATTTGTGGTGTATTGTGATGCATCACACACCGGTATGGGGTGTGTGCTTATGCAGAAAGGCAAGGTCATTGCCAATGCTTCACGTTAGTTAAAGGTGCACGAGAAGAATTACACCACCCATGACTTGGAGTTGGGTGCCGTTGTATTTGCACTAAAACTGTGGAGACATTATTTGTATGGAACAAAGTGTGTGATCTATTCTGATCACAAAAGCCTTCAACATCTGTTCAATTAAAAGGATTTGAACATGAGGCAACGACGATGGATGGAAACTTTGAATGATTATGATTGTGAAATCCAATACCATCCAGGCAAGACAAATGTAGTCGCAGATGCCTTAAGTAGAAAGGAGAGAGTGAAGCCCATAAGAATCAATGCCAAGAGCATTGAATTAAAGAATAGTTTGAATGAAAGGTTGTTAGCTGCGCAGAAAGAAGCTGTACTAGAAGCTAACTATCCTAATGAGAAGCTAGGAGTAACTGTTGAACAGTTATCCTATGGCAAAGACGGAATCCTGAGATTAAATGGACGAATATGGGTTCCAATTTATGGAGGACTTAGGGATGTGATCCTCCAGGAAGCCCACAGTTCTAAGTACTCCGTTCATCCTGGAGCTGATAAGATGTACCAGGATCTGAAGGCAAATTTTTGGTGGATAGGTTTAAAGAAGTCTATAGCTACCTATGTAGCCAAATGTTTGACGTGCGCGCAAGTTAAAGCTGAACACCAAAAGCCGTCAGGTTTGCTACAACAACCTGAACTTCCCACCTAGAAGTGGGAAATGGTGACTATGGATTTTATCACCAAGTTGCCGAAGATAAAGAAAGGGAATGATACTATTTGGGTGATAGTAGACAGACTGACTAAGTCAGCCCACTTCCTACCTATTAAGGAAACACATAGCTCAGATAAGTTAGCTTAGCTATACGTAGATGAGATTGTATCTCTACACGGAGTGCCAGTGTCTATCATTTCTGATAGGGATACAAGGTATACATCGCATTTCTGGAAAAGTTTTCAGCAATCCCTAGGCACTCGATTGAACTTCAGCACAGCATATCATCCTCAGACGGATGGTCAAAGTGAGCGAACGATTCAGATGCTAGAAGATATGTTAAGGGCTTGTGTTATTGACCTAGGTGGAAGTTGGGATGAACATCTCCCACTGATTGAATTTTCATACAATAATAGCTATCACTCAAGTATCCAAGCTGCACCATTTGAAGCTTTGTATGGAAGAAAGTGCAGAACGCCCGTTTGCTGGGCAGAAGTTGGAGATGTCCAACTAACAGGACCTGATATAGTCCTAGAGACGACAGACAAGATTGTACAGATAAGAGATCGTCTCAAAGCTGCCAGGGATAGGCAAAAAAGCTACGCAGATTTAAGGCGTAAACCTCTAAAGTTCGAGGTTGGTGACAAAGTGTTGCTTAAAGTATCACCCTGGAAGGGAGTGATGCATTTTGGTAAGAAAGGCAAATTGAGCCCAAGGTACATAGGACCATTCGAGATCATCGAATGTGTCGGCACAGTGGCTTATAAGTTAAACTTCCCTGAAGAGCTCAGTGGTATTCATAATGTATTCCACATCTGCAATCTGAAGAAATGTCTAGCTAATGAATCACTAGTCATACCGCATACAAATGTGCACATAGATGAGAGCCTGAAGTTTGTTGAGAAACCTTTGTCGATTGAGGATCGACATATTAAGAAGCTTCGAAGGAAGCATGTACCAATTGTAAAGGTTAAATGGGATGCCCGTAGAGGTCCCGAGTATACGTGGGAGGTAGAGTCCACAATGAAAGAGAAGTACCCTCATTTATTTCAGTAAATCTCGTGGTCAAGATTTCTTTTAAGGGGGTGAGGATGTAACACCTCGTAAAAATCATACCCAATAAAATAAAGACACGTGTCATGTAAGGCGTGTTATAACCCGGATCAAGTTAAAGATGTATGGTAGGATTTAAAAGTGTCGACATGTTAATTAATACCTCTGAGCGACTAGTTATGAATCCCAAGACCCTAATCCATTTTATAAACATCTGATATACTCAAAATCTGGTTATTTCCTATAATGCATAATTCAAAATTTTCAAAGATGAGATCCTATGAGAATGAATTCGACAAATTTTCATTCATGATTCCTTTTTAAAGAATCCAAAACAATTCTAATGCATGGCAAGGCTGTCATAACATTTTGGACCTGATCAAGTGGTCCCATACTCGTATTAAAGGTCCTAAATTCGTAATATCAAAGTTGCATGGCCAAAGACTAGAGATTCTCAAAATTTTGTCTTCTGGTCAACGGTTACGGACCGCAAAAGGACCACCTTACAGTCCGTAAGGTGGCGAAGCTGGACAGAGATAATAAATAAAAAGCGGATACGGACCGCAAAGCCATGGGCTTACGGTCCGCAAGGTTGTAACTGGGCATATCAGATCAAGGTCGGTTACGGACCGCAAAGCCTTGGGCTTATGGTCTGTAAGATGTGCTTACGGACCGCAAGGCATACTACTTACGGTTCGTAAGAAGGTCGCTGGCAGCAGGAAGTGGCAGTTGCCTGTTCTAACCGGTTGAACCGCCTTAAAGAGCTGGTTTTCGAAAAACTGGAGCATGGCCAATAGTTTTGTATGCATAGGGACACTTGGGTTGATCAGGGAACTTCCATAGACTTAGTAGTGAGGATCTTGTGCTCTGTAAACCCCTATATAATGAAGTGAAATTGCAACACTTGAAAATGTTCATTTCAAAACTCATTTCCACACTTCCTCTGGAGCTCTGGACCTGAATCAAGTTTCCTTAAGTCATAATCTCGTGCTTAGGACCTTTGTAAGTGTCCTTAACCTCTTCATTTCAGTTTTAATTAGCTTAATGACCATAAGTCAAACTTATCGTAATTAAATTTTGACTTCGTGATTAATCACTATTGGTCCAGTCATTAGTTAAATTAAGAGTAGTTATAAGTTGGTAATTATGTGGGCAATAAACCTCTAAGAGTGCACCTACTGATTACCATCTTAACTTGGTCAAATGTCGGGTCAAAGTTAATCTTAAAAAGTCAACAGAAAGCTTATTTTCAAATAAACACGTAATTAACAATGTAGAACCCATGCAACTTGTTTTATCACTAATATGACTTGGTAATTAATGTAAGAACATGTCTAAACATGTTCAACCCGACAATTTTCAGTTTAGGCTCGGTTCGGAACCGAAAATCGCATAATTTGACTTCTGCTTTGACTTTCAGTTCTGACCTAATTGAGCATAGTTTAGAAATGCCTTAGAGCTTTATTTGGACCAGGTTACATGTTAGTATAACCCTATGTGATTATACAACTTGGTTCAATAGTTATCCGATTCATATGCATGTTTCCGTTAAATGCTTAAATGTTGACTATTATGCCCATATGACTTTAAAATGTGATTTTTTGAAAATGTAAGAGAATAGAAACCTTAGTTATTGATTTATAAACTTGTCCCTAAAATTTGGCATCAGTTTGAGGTCTAGATTAGGAGTTATGCTCATTAGCGTAAATGAAAAGCTTTTATTAATTAAACGGCATAATTATCATAAAGCCTATCTAAACCCAATTTTTGATATCAAACTTTTTACCTACTGATATAAAATAATATTTTGGGATTTTTGAAGATTTTTATTTATTTTTATGCTGAGCATAACATAGGGTTCTAGCTTTAATTCGGAAATTGCCGGTTTTGCCCTTTTGGCCTATAAAATGAGTTTTACAAATCTTTTTTATACCAAAACTTTTTCTACTGATCTAATATGATAAGTAAATATTTTAAGCCTCTGGGATAATAAAAATATCAGCTTTTCTTTAAAAACCCGGAAATCGCTTAAAACCGCCTTTTTACGTGTTTTTAACGCATAGTATGTATTAAAACTATTTTAAACATATAAGGTTTGATGCCTACTGATACTTTCAATAAAAAAATTTATATTTTAACAGTAAGCAAAAGTTTTAAACTCAGATTTCCAGTTTTGACCTTTTAAGCCTATGTGAAATTACCAAAATGCCCCTAAGGTGCATAGTTGGTTATAAATGGTGAATTTCACATATTCATAATACCCTACTGATATAACCTATTAAATTAAGTATATTTACTGATTATATCAGACCTGAAACTAAGATTTATATTAAATCTCTTTTATAACCTTTTAAATGACCAAAATACCCCTACGGCGAATAATTTGAGTTTAAATCCATTTTGGGCATAATAGAAGATATCTTACTGATGTCACAACATATTTAAGGCATATTAACTTAGGAAACGTGTATATGGCTCTTATGGTTACCCGTTACGCCTCTTTCGCGTTCGGTTCGGTTTATGTAACTAGTTTGCATAAATTGACCGAAACGGGTCAAACCTTATCACTTTTGTCTCAAAATCCAGAATGTGTTTAGTTTACCCATATTATACAAGTCTTCAAATTTGTCGGGTCTAAATCTCATTCTATTCCGGTCTTCGCTTAATCGTGCGTTTGAACTGTATCTTCTTTTAAAACTAACCGGTCTAAGTTTAGGCTTAATTAAAGACCCGTTAGGAATCTAATAGGTTATTATAAACCTTAGTTCCAGAATAGGAGACTCGGTAAAAGCTATGTGCACTTGCTAATTGTGATTATTACTTGCAAAGGTAAATACTTTTAACTTATTTTCCCTTATACGGGTTTGGGGTACGGTATATAAAATACCGCTTGGTCGGGCATTGAAGTCTTAATCATATGAAGGTTAACTTATTGAAATGACCCGTTTAAATTGTTTTGTTTGCTTAAAGCCTTTGGGGGGGGGGGGGGGTTAATGACCATGTCCCGGATATCCCTGGCATCATTTTAAGAAATGGCCACGACCTAAGCACGGGGTGTAGGCGTACACCCGACAGTGCATATATAAATAATAAGGTATAACCGTCGGTTGCTAGAATAGCTCGCCGCGGGACTATATCATGTGGTGTGTCTGTTAATCTTTAACCCGGTGTCAATCCGGGCTACTGAACGTATAAGAAACATGTAATTCTTTTACAAGTTTATATATAAATAATTATCCCAAGTTATAAAATATTTTGTGCCTTGTGCATTCAAATCATTTTCTAAACCTTTTCAAAATGAGTCAGTTAATTGTATTTACCAATGTAAACTGACGTAATTTCCCAAAAAGGCTAAGTGTAGGTACTACTCGAAATAGGCTGGCTTCTCCTTGGCATCAATAAGAGTCTCGCAATCTTTGATACATTTTAAGTCTGATGAACTATGTTTCCTTTTTATTTGATCCGCCTGTGGATCCTTACAGTCTGTTTGTAATACTTGATATTACTTTATATTCGGTTTGTAATGTGATTTATCTTTTGCTTCCACTGTGCATTTAAAATTGTGTTGTTTGACTATGATGATATCAACTACGTCACGATACTCCCCACCGGGCCCACCGGTAATACGTGGAAATATCGGGGTGTGACATTTAGTGAGACTGTTTATCACATTTAAACTTTCCAATTCTTTAGCATGCTGTGATAGTCCACTGATGTACTATCATTTCCTCTTTTTCACAACAAAACTCATTTTTGAATTTTAAATGTTTTTGGCTTTTTCAAATTTTCCAATGTTTTTGTATTTTCTGAAATTTCTTACTCCCCCTAAAATCCAAAATATTTACAGAAAATTTTTCAAACTGACGTGAATTGCTTCAAATCGCCATTCACTTGGCATAAACAATCAGAACTTCCCCTGACAACAAACTATTTTCCCATTATGATTGCAAAACACTTAAGTTTGTTTTAAACAAATGTTTTTTTCGGAAAATTAGATTTGTTGGGGTTTCATCACATTGTTTTCTCAACCACATGTATGAAAGTTAAAACAAGTTCAACTTAATGACCTTGATTAACCACTTGTAAGTGAAAACCTTCTTCAACCACTTGTAAGTTCACTTATCAACCATACCACTTGTAAAATGAAATATAACAAATTTCAAGAAAACTACCACATGTAGGTCGAAATATCAATTTCATGAATTTCTCAAGAAAGATGCCGATTCCTACTCCCCAATTACCAACTTGGGAGTTCCGGCAAGTCAGAATTTTAAGTAGAAAAATCTGTCACCCAAGCCTGACCAGCCTTGGGTGATTGTGACTCATCTTTATCCCACCATCTTTTTGATTTATAAAACTCTTTTACGCCCTTTACTTTCCTATCAACCATCTTCTCAAAAATATGTTTCACTTTTCCATTAAACGCCTTTTCAGCATCAAATTCTTCCTTACCAGCAAAGAATTGATCTGAAATTTCAATCTTTCCAACTTTGGATTTCAGGTTTTCTCTTGACAATGGTGGAAAGTTTTCCTCGTTCATTTCTGGAACGGAATTCTCATCACTTTTCACAACAAATGACTCCTCTGACTTTAACAAGTAAGATTCATTGTCAGAACTACTCTCTGATTTAACAACCCATTTTTGTTTGTTCAATTTGACTTTTCTTTTGTAAAAATGTTTCGAACTTTCACCAACTTCGAAAGTCGAATTTTTGAACACTTTGAATTTTTCTGTTGGTTGTTCTGTTTTATCAACACATTTCTTTTTCAACTTTGAGTTAGAAGTAACTCCCTGTTTTTTGTTGTTGGACATTGGGCAGTTCCAGGCAATGTGTCCAACTTCTTGGCATTTAAAACAAGTTCTTCGTTCAACTCTCTACTCAGATTTTTTCAACATATTCTTCTTTCTTTCAGCAAGAAACTCTTTGTTTGTCTGTCTCCAGAATGGTTTCTTCTCTTCTTCAACTGAACTTGTACCTGAAACAAATTTAGTTTTTTTATTTATAAGTTTTCTGATTTTTATAATTTTCTAGGGAAATAAAACCCAATCCCTTCTTTTTGAAATTACTGTTATGGTTTGGTTTCTTTTGAAAACCTGAACCAGAACTGTAACCTTTTTTTCTTGTTCAATCTCTGTTGAACTCTTGAAGTGTATTTTTTAGGTTTTTCAACAAGATTTACATCTTTTATTTCAGAAATATTAATTTCCGTTAATTTGAAAACCTGTTTGATCATTTCAGTTTTAACACTTCTTATTGGAAATTCTTCATCAGAAAATAATTTGTCAGAATCATTCAAAGTATATGCTACTTTAAATGTTTCGTCTTTCAAATTATTTTTCGGCATCAGAAATTCTTTATTGTAAACCCGTTTGACCAGTGAACTCGGACTCTTGTCTGATGAACTTGAACTTTTAGATTTAGACTCCGACTTTGACTCTTCATCCATATCCAACACCTGATCGACCACTTTCTTTAATAACTCAGACTCATGATCAGTGTCAGACGCTGTGAATGTGACATCAATGTTGTCTGGTAACTCATCAATGGTTTCAGACTTTAACTTTATGTTTGTGACAACTCTCATAATTCCATGTATTCCGTACAATTTATTAATAATAATTAATGTTCTTGACGACTGTGTGGAATTACGTAACTGCTTACTGATATCTGTGTTATATTTACATGCGCCTGTTAACACAATAGTAATGTACAGAAAAGTCATTAAATAGTCCGTTATGATTTCCTGAGTATTGAAAAGTAAAAAAAACGTCACAAATATATATATATATATATATATATATATATATATATATATATATATATATATATATAGGACGCTTTACGGATTAATTAAGCGCTTTAACGGAACAGTATCCAACCGAACAACCGAACTTAACCCGGAACCTAAAAATATTGGCATAACACTATTTTTCCTTTTCTGAGTCAGTTAGGGTCCCCGAGTACCCTAACACCCGTTACAAAGTACTACACACTAATAATTAATATTAATCACCTAAACTAACATAACTAACACCCTAACTATTTAGTCAAAACCAAACCATATTGCACCCCCCCCCCCCACAACCGTTCGGTTCCCACATGTGGCACACCCACCACTCACTTTTAATTATTTTAATTGAACTTGTCTAATATCTATTGAGCACAATATCTAATGGATAAAGAGGAAATTATGGACTATAAGAATGCATCATGGGTTAAACCTTATTTACATCAACACTTAGCAAAAAAAAAAAACTACTCTCTTTCCCTCTTGCCTTGAACTCTCGGCCGACAACACAAGCCACACCACACCCACTTTCCAATTTCATTCAAGTTATTCCAAGTGCACCCAAGTGTGGAGGATCTCATACGAGGAAGCCCGGAGCTTACGGATTGCCGAGGACCTCTACGACGCTTTTAACCACTCGTTTTTCGTCTAGTTTCTTGCCTAGCCTCGAGCTAGTAGTAAGTGATTCTAATCACCTTCTTAAGCTTGTCTAAAGTGGTTAATAAGAATTTTGTCGGATAAAAATCATGAACACTAGAGTTCAAAACTAAAAGTCCACTAAAAATAATAAACATGGTGGTTAATGAATGAATGTTAGTGTAAAACTTTTGAAACTAGTTTTGTTATGATTCTTGGTTGATTATCTGATGTTTTGCTGGTTAGTATTGATGTTTGATGTTGTTGTGATCAATAAACTTGCTAATGGAATCAATCGAACACGAACTAGGAAGTTAAATACTAAAAACAGAATATGTCCAAGTTTTACAGCCAACTTCAGTTGGCTGTAAACAGGTCATAAATCTACAAAAAACTGATATTTTGAGTCTAAAACGTGTTATTATGAAATACGGTTCTAATGGCACCGGAATCGTAATTTTTGGACTTCGTTTACTATTTTTAAAGCGTCATTTCGTAACAGCAACAAGAGCTGCGTTTTTTTCTGCTGAAAATATATGTTTTGTATTCTGTCATAACTCGGGTTCTATGTAGAGTTGGATCCTGAAACTTGTACAGTAGATGACCACCGATGTATTTGTAATTATCCCACTAGAATTTCGTAAATCGGACGCTCGATGAATTTTTAATAAATTATCCCGTGGACTGTGGTCAGAAAAATATAAATCTGAGTTCAGTCCAGAAAATGAATTTTTATAAAATATTGGTAATGAACCGGACCCCGATATTTTTACACAATAAAATTTGGAACGTTTAAGACATTCGGTAAAAAATTGAGAATTTTTGGAATAAGTTAACTATTTTATTAAAATGTCCAAAAACAGCCGGTTTTGAATATTAATGCTGAAATGACATAAGTTGTGACTTGCGTGTCTAAATGTCGAGTATGCTATCTGTGAATGATCTAACATGTTATATGTGTTACGTGCACCATCGTATGTTTTCTTATGAGTGGGGAATGGATGGGAAGTATATATATACTGGCATAAACAGTTAAAGTAATGCATGCTATGTGATAGATACGTGTAGGAACTTTGTGCTCTATTTGTAAGCCACTAAATGACTAACTGGTAAATCATACTAGGACGTGATTGACCGACCTTGACTGTTAGCTATATTTGAGAATCTAACCAAGCAAACCGAGGTGAGTTCACACTTTTCTACAAAGCATGGTAAATTCCCGGTGGGAATGGGAATGGGTACAGGAATAGGGATTCCTCGTCCTTGAGACGTGTTCAGGAATGTAAATTCCTCGCCCTATTGGGACGTGTTAGACTTACTGGACTAGAATTCTATCAGCGAAGTCCCTCCCTTTTTGTATCGACTTAATCTCTGAGGCTATGGCGAGCGGGTCATTAGTTAATAGCGCTATTAGGTTTAACAAACCTCACACCGTGCCAGTCGGACGGGCGTGTACTAATGGACTATGTCACGTCGGTGGTGATAGAACACCGATGCTAGGGCACAATTGATTTTTGTTAGTAGTCGATATGATAAACGAGTCTGGTAGTTTAAAATACTGGGGCAGCTCCCCACGGCCAAAGTGCCGGGCTGGATAGCCAGGGAAGGTGGACATGGGATGGTTAACAAATAAACTTTTTCAAACTATGGGGTAACCCCCACGGCTGGATAGCCGAATGAGATTAAACTATGTTTTTGGAAACAACTCTAAAATGGACAACCAACCGTGAACTCACTCAACTTTGTTGTTGACTCATTATTACATGATTTGCAGGTCGTTATATGCTATGTAGCTTGCATATGGAGGTGGTCGTTGTGGGATGCGAACCGATATGTCCCGTACTTAATGAATAAACTTTATGAACTTATTAAACCTACGTTTTGGACTTTAAACTTATGAACTATGGACTTATGTTTTGAACTTATGTTTTATGCTTCCGCTGTTAACCTAAAATCGGTTTACTTCCTTTTGGTCATCAATCGTATTGTGTTTGGTTTTATTTACTTAATTATGTTGTTCAATATGATTGGTGGCTCGATCCTGGTCACGTCACGCCTCCAAGCGGTGATACTCCGCATGCTGGATTTTAGGGGTGTGACAGATTGGTATCAGAGCCATTGGTTATAGTGAACTTGGTTTTTAAAAGGGAAAAGTTTTTGATAAAACCAGACTATAACCAGTACAGTGCTCAACGATCCACAACGACGCTACGCTCCACGTGCAAGACTCGACACCATAAGTGGTATGATTTATGTTATATTGTCGGTTAGATAGTTCTCACTGTGCATTAGATAATGTGGTAATTGCTATTTGAACCTTGTGTGCTTACCCTCTATTGTCGTCCCACACTTACGCACTTTCGCGACACTTTTCTCACTTACGTTGCTTCATTATGAAGATCATGAGCGGACGCGGAGGACGTATCAACCTCACTTAAGCCCATTTGACGGCTTTGATCAACGAACGAGTTGCTGAGGCACTCACAGCGAATCCAGCAGGAGGTATAACCTGCTATATCAACTCATCTTTGGACGTTTAGATCCTACCTTCGCAAACCAACCCTCATGCTTAATTTTGTCCTTTATTCTCGCGCAACAGGTCAACATGCTCAACCTCCAGTGTGCACGTTCAAGACGTTCATGGACTGCCGACCTACCACTTTCAGTGGCACCGAAGGAGCAGTGGGCCTTCGTCACTGGTTTGAAAAGCTTGAGTCAGTTTTCGAGATGTGCGAATGCCCCGAAGACCGTAGGGTGAAATATGCTACCGGAACACTTGAAGGGGTAGCGCTCACATGGTGGAACGCTCAGGTTCAGCTGCTGGGGTTGGTTGCTGCTAATGCCACCCCATGGAACGGTTTCAAGGAACTGATCAAAGAGGAATACTGTAGTCGGGATGACATCCACAAACTGGAGGTGGAATTTTTCAATCTGAAGATGACGGGGTCTGAGATTGAGGCGTATACCAAGAGGTCGAATGAACTGGCCATCCTGTGCCCTACTATGGTGGACCCTCCCATCAAACGTATTGAGGTTTACCTCAAGGGCCTTGTACTCGAGATTCAGAGTCACGTGACTTCGGCTAACCTGGGTACCATTCAGCAAATTATCAAGTTGGCTCATCGTCTCACCGACCAGGCGGTGGAGCAAAACAGGCTACCCAAACGTATCAGCGCCACAGCTACTTCTGATGCACCTACCGACAGCAAGCGAAAATGGGATGGGAATTCAGGCAAAGGTTCTACTTCATCTCAGTCCCAGCAGCGAAAGACAGATGAGTACAGGAGCCCCAGTCAGCAGTCTTCTGGGAATCAAGGTCAGGGTGGATACAAGGGAAATCACCCCAAATGTAATCGCTGTAACTTGCACCACAGTGGGCCATGCGGTAAAGGCAACTGTCATCGATGCAACAAGCCTGGTCACATGGCAAGGGACTGCAGGAGTCAGCATTCGGCGAATCAGAACCGGCAGCAACAGCAAGCCCCACCCAATCAACGCCAGCAGCAGCATCAACAGGGAAATACAGGATGTTTTCAGTGTGGCGCTGAAGACCACTTTAAGAGGAACTGCCCCCAGCTGAACCAAAACCAGAACAACAACCAAAGAAACGGGAACCACAATGGAAACAACAATGGAGGCAACAATGGAGGTAACAATAATGGCAATGGCGCCCAAGGACGGGTGTTCGTGATTGGTCAGGGAGAAGCAAGAAACGATCCCAACGTTGTGATGGTTAAGTTTCTTCTGGACGACTTCTTTGTTACTGTTTTATTCGATTTGGGTGTCGATACTAGTTATGTGTCCTTAAAAGTTAGCCAAATGCTTAAGCGCACTCCAACACTTTTGAACACCAAACACACGGTAGAACTAGCTAACGGTAAAAGTCTTGAAGCCACACACGTAGTTAAAGGTTGTAACCTCGTCTTAGCTGGTCAGAATTTCTCTATCGATCTTATTCCTATCACACTAGGGAGTTTCGACGTCGTTATTGGGATGGATTGGCTATCTCATCATCAAGCGGAGATTGTTTGTAAGGAGAAAATCGTCCGTATTCCTCGTTCTGGTGAAGAACCTCTCATGATTCGTGGCGACAAGAGTGGTGCTGTCGAAGGCATCATCTCTTTCCTTAAGGCCCAGAAGTGTTTGTGAAAGGGCCACACTGCCATTTTAGCACTCGTTACTGACACATCAACGGAAGAGAAGAGAATTGAATACATCCCTATTGTGCGCGATTTTCCCGAGGTATTTCCTGAGGAATTACCTGATCTTCCGCCTCATCCCCAAGTCGAGTTTCAAATCGAGCTAGCTCCTGGAGCAGAGCCAGTAGCTCGAGCACCATATCGTCTAGCCCCATCAGAACTTAAAGAACTGTCCACACAACTACAAGAACTCTTGGAAAAGGGTTTTATACGTCCTAGCTCTTCGCCCTGGGGAGCTCCAGTCTTGTTCGTAAAGAAGAAATATGGTACTTTCAGAATGTGTATTGACTATCGCGAGCTTAACAAGGTGACTGTGAAGAATCGCTATCCTCTTCCACGTATTGACGACTTATTCGACCAGCTGCAAGGGTCGAGCTATTACTATAAGATTGATTTGAGATCGGGATACCATCAGCTGAGAGTCCGAGAGGAGGACGTCTCCAAAACAGCATTTAGAACTCGTTGCGGCCATTACGAGTTTCTGGTTATGCCATTCGGGATGACGAATGCACCAGCGGTCTTCATGGATCTCATGAACCGAGTGTGCAAGCCTTACCTGGATAAGTTCGTTATTGTGTTCATCGACGATATCCTGATCTATTCCAAGAGTTAGGACGAACACGAACAGCATCTACGACTTATGCTGGAACTTCTTCAAAAAGAGCAGTTGTATGCCAAGTTTTTGAAATGTGACTTCTGGCTTCGCGAAGTCCACTTTCTAGGCCATGTGGTAAACAAGGATGGAATTCATGTGGATCCATCTAAGGTTGAATCGATCAAGAACTGGCCTGCACCCCGCACACCAACAGAAATCCGCCAATTCTTGGGTTTGGCCGGATATTACAGAAGGTTTATAAAAGATTTCTCCAAGATTCCGCAACCTCTCACTTCACTGACTCAGAAGGGTGTCATCTATCATTGGGGTGATGCTCCGGAATCCGCGTTTCAGCACTTAAAAGATAGACTTTGTAGCGCGCTGATCCTCTCATTACCTGAAGGCACGGAAGATTTTGTGGTTTATTGCGACGCTTCCATCCAAGGACTGGGTTGCGTGTTGATGCAACATGACAAGGTCATTGCCTACGCATCACGCCAACTCAAGGTTCACGAAAGAAATTACACTACTCACGATCTGGAGCTGGGAGCAGTTGTTTTCGGGCTTAAGATATGGAGACATTACCTGTACGGTACCAAGTGCACCATTTACACCGATCAAGGAGTCTCGAGCACATCTTCAAGCAAAAGGAGTTAAACATGCGTCAACGCCGATGGGTTGAGCTCTTGAACGATTATGAATGCGCTATCAAATATCATCCGGGCAAGGCCAATGTTGTGGCCGACGCCCTCAGTCGAAAGGATACTAACCTTCCCGCTCAGATTCGTGATGCTCAGGTTGAAGCATTGAAAGCAGAGAACATCAGGGCTGAATCCCTACGAGGGTTGAGGCAGCGGCTAGAACAAAAGGAAGACGGTGCCTACTATGTAAACGGACGCATCTGGGTTCCACTTTATGGCAACTTACGCGAGCTTGTGATGGATGAGGCACATAAGTCTCGTTATTCGGTACATCCTGGTTCGAATAAAATGTACCACGATCTTAAGACTACGTATTGGTGGCCTGGCATGAAAGCCCACATAGCAACCTACGTCAGTAAGTGCTTGACTTGTGCAAGAGTCAAGACTGAATATCAGAAACCATCAGGCCTACTTCAACAACCGAAAATCCCGAAATGGAAATGGGAGCAAATTTCCATGGATTTCGTTACTGGTCTGCCCAGATCTCAACGCGGAAACGATACCATTTGGGTGATCGTAGATCGACTGACCAAGTCTGCACATTTTCTGGCTATCAAAGAAACGGATAAGTTTTCTACTCTTGCAGACATTTACCTAAAGGAAGTAGTGTCAAGGCACGGAGTGCCAACCTCTATTATATCTGATCGTGACGCGCGTTTTACTTCTGAACTGTGGCAAGCAATGCACAAGTCTTTTGGCTCACGTTTAGATATGAGCACCGCTTATCACCCACAGACGGATGGGCAATCTGAACGCACCATCCAAACCCTTGAATACATGCTTAGGGCATGTGTAATCGACTTTGGTAATGGCTGGGAAAAGCACCTTCCGCTAGTGGAGTTCTCATATAACAACAGCTACCACACCAGCATTCAGGCCGCTCCGTTCGAGGCATTGTACGGACGCAAATGCCGATCACCTCTCTGTTGGGCAGAAGTTGGTGACAGCCAAATCACTGGCCCAGAACTTGTGGTAGATACCACCGAGAGAATTGCTCAGATACGGCAGCGAATGGCGGCAGCTCGTGACCGTCAGAAAAGCTATGCTGATAAGGGAAGAAAACCACTCGAGCTCCAGGTTGGGGATCGAGTGCTACTCAAAGTCTCACCTTGGAAAGGTGTAGTCCGCTTTGGCAAACGAGGCAAACTCAATCCGCGTTATGTCGGACCATTCGAAGTCATTGAGAAAATTGGCAAGGTAGCCTACAGGTTGAATCAACCCGAAAAACTCAGCGGAGTTCACAACGTATTCCACGTGTCAAATCTGAAGAAGTGTCTGTCAGATGAGACCCTCATAGTTCCTCTTAAGGAACTCACAATCGACGACCAGCTGCGATTCGTCGAGGAACCAGTAGAGATTATGGATCGAGATGTTAAGATCCTCAAGCATACCAGGATACCTCTGGTCCAAGTTTGTTGGAATGCTCGTCATGGCCCAGAGTATACCTGGGAACGTGAAGACCAAATGAAACTCAAGTACCCCCAGCTGTATAAGAAAAACGCAACCACTACTGAGGCTGAAGCTACTGCAGAATTTCGGGACGAAATTCCAAATCAACGGGGGGATGATGTGACACCCAAGGAAAATCAGGAAAACAACACAACTTAACTAGCTACCTCAGTAACCACGCGCTAAATTTAGGGATGAAATTCTCTTAACAGGGGGAGAATGTGACAACCCTCATAATTCCATGTATTCCGTACAATTGATTAATAATAATTATTGTGCTTGACGACTGTGTGGAATTACGTAACTGCTTTCTGATATTTGTGTTATATTTACACGCGCGTGTTAACACACTAGTAATGTACAGAAAAGTCATTAAATAGTCCGTTATGATTTCCTGAGTATTGAAAAGTAAAAAAAAAACGTCACAAAAATATATATATATATATATAGGACGCTTTACGGATTAATTAAGCGCTTTAACGGAACAGTATCCAACCGAACAACCGAACTTAATCCGGAACCTAAAAATATTGGCATAACATTATTTTTCCTTTTCTGAGCCAGTTAGGGTCCCCGAGTACCCTAACACCCGTTACAAAGTACTACACACTAATAATTAATATTAATCACCTAAACTAACATAACTAACACCCTAACTATTTAGTCAAAACCAAACCATATTGCACCCCCCCACAACCGTTCGGTTCCCACATGTGGCACACCCACCACTCACTTTTAATTATTTTAATTGAACTTGTCTAATATCTATTGAGCACAATATCTAATGGATAAAGAGGAAATTATGGACTATAAGAATGCATCATGGGTTAAACCTTATTTACATCAACACTTAGCAAAAAAAAAAACTACTCTCTTTCCCTCTTGCCTTGAACTCTCGGCCGACCACACAAGCCACACCACACCCACTTTCCAATTTCATTCAAGTTATTCCAAGTGCACCCAAGTGTGGAGGATCTCATACGAGGAAGCCCGGAGCTTACGGATTGCCGAGGACCTCTCTACGACGCTTTTAACCACTCGTTTTTCGTCTAGTTTCTTCCCTAGCCTCGAGCTAGTAGTAAGTGATTCTAATCACCTTCTTAAGCTTGTCTAAAGTGGTTAATAAGAATTTTGTCGGATAAAAATCATGAACACTAGAGTTCAAAACTAAAAGTCCACTAAAAATAATAAACATGGTGGTTAATGAATGAATGTTAGTGTAAAACTTTTGAAACAAGTTTTGTTATGATTCTTGGTTGATTATCTGATGTTTTGCTGGTTAGTATTGATGTTTGATGTTGTTGTGATCAACAAACTTGCTAATGGAATCAATCGAACACGAACTAGGAAGTTAAATACTAAAAACAGAATCTGTCCAAGTTTTACAGCCAACTTCAGTTGGCTGTAAACAGGTCATAAACTCTACGAAAAACTGATATTTTGAGTCTAAAATGGGTTATTATGAAATACGGTTCTAATGGCACCGGAATCGTAATTTTTGGACTTTGTTTACTATTTTTAAAACGTCATTTCGTAACAGCAACAAGAGCTGCGTTTTTTTCTGCTGAAAATATATGTTTTGTATTCTGTCATAACTCGGGTTCTGTGCAGAGTTGGATCCTGAAACTTGTACAGTAGATGACCACCGATGTATTTGTAATTACCCCACTGGAATTTCATAAATCGAACGCTCGATGAATTTTTAATAAATTATCCCGTGGACTATGGTCAGAAAAATATAAATCTGAGTTCAGTCCGGAAAATGAATTTTTATAAAATATTGGTAATGAACCGGACCCCGATATTTTTTACACAATAAAATTTGGAACGTTTAAGACATTCGGTAAAAATTTGGGAATTTTTGGAATAAGTTAACTATTTTATTAAAATGTCCAAAAACAGCCGGTTTTGAATATTAATGCTGAAATGACATAAGTTGTGACTTGCGTGTCTAAATGTCGAGTATGCTATCTGTGAATGATCTAACATGTTATATGTGTTACGTGCACCATCGTATGTTTGCTTATGAGTGGGGAATGGATGGGAAGTATATATATACGGGCATAAACAGTTAAAGTAATGCATGCTATGTGATAGATACGTGTAGGAACTTTGTGCTCTATTTGTAAGCCACTAAATGACTAACTGGTAAATCATACTAGGACGTGATTGACCGACCTTGACTGTTACCTATATTTGAAAATCTAACCGAGCAAACCGAGGTGAGTTCACACTTTTCTACAAAGCATGGTAAATTCCCGGTGGGAATGGGAATGGGTACAGGAATAGGGATTCCTCGTCCTTGAGACGTGTTCAGGAATGTAAATTCCTCGTCCTATTGGGACGTGTTAGACTTACTGGACTAGAACTCTATCAGCGAAGTCCCTCCCTTTTTGTATCGAATTAATCGCCGAGGCTATGGCGAGCGGGTCATTAGTTAATAGCGCTATTAGGTTTAACAAACCTCACACCGTGCCAGTCGGACGGGCGTGTACTAATGGACTATGGCACGTCGGTGGTGATAGAACACCGACGCTAGGGCACAATTGATTTTTGTTAGTAGTCGATATGATAAACGAGTCTGGTAGTTTAAAATACTGGGGCAGCTCCCCACGGCCAAAGTGCCGGGCTGGATAGCCAGGGAAGGTGGACATGGGATGGTTAACAAATAAACGTTTTCGAACTATGGGGTAACCCCCACGGCTGGATAGCCGAATGAGATTAAACTATGTTTTTAGAAACAACTCTAAAATGGACAACCAACCGTGAACTCACTCAACTTTGTTGTTGACTCGTTATTACATGCTTTGCAGGTCGTTAGATGCTATGGAGCTTGCATATGGAGGTGGTCGTTGTGGGATGCGAACCGATATGTCCCGTACTTAATGAATAAACTTTATGAACTTATTAAACCTACGTTTTGGGCTTTAAACTTATGAACTATGGACTTATGTTTTGAACTTATGTTTTATGCTTCCGCTGTTAACCTAAAATCGGTTTACTTCCTTTTGGTCATCAATCGTACTGTGTTTGGTTTTATTTACTTAATTATGTTGTTCAATATGATTGGTGGCTCGATCCTGGTCACGTCACGCCTCCAAGGGGTGATACTCCGCATGGTGGATTTTGGGGGTGTGACAATGTTGACAGCCTTTTTTAATCGTTCCTCATTTGGTTTTCTGGGAGAATAACTTTCCCAGATCGGAGGCGGACACTTGTTATACTTGACACTTTGTTTCTTACCAGTATCCTCTTCCGTCTTTTTATCTTGAAAAGCTTCAAGACCTGCAACAGTAGGATAAACTCGATCAATCAAATAATCACAAGTTGTATAACTCAACAACAATCGTTTGATTCTTTCACTTTCAATCTTTTCGAGTTCCAAATCCTGCTTCAGATTTGCACAATCTTCAATATACTCGTTGATGACCTTCTGCTTTGTCATTAAAGTTGAACTCATCATTGTCTGAGCAGCTCCCATTTCCAGGTTTGTTTTGTTCAAACTATCAACTGTTTTGTTTAGCACATCATACGATTCTTTTACGTACTTAACATCAAACATCAACTTTTCTTTTAACTCTTCTAGTTCACGATACTTCTTATCTTTCTCCTCACAATCTTTGCAAAATTCCAAACATTTCAGAAAAGGTTTAATGACTTCAATAATCTTTTCAACTTCAACAATTTTTTCAACTTCGACGATTTTCTCTACCACCTTCTCAATCATCGGTTCTTCATCAAATTCTATTTTTACCTTACACTCATCATCTTCGACCTTGTCTGTCAAATTTTCTTCAACTTTTGCTTTTTCAGCTTCCACTTTTTCTTTTTCTTCAGCCACCCTTCTTGCTTCAATTTCTTTTTCAACCACCTTTCTTGCTTCCATTTCTTTCCTCAGTCTAGCATCCTTTTTCTTATTCAACATCTCGATCTTATCTGCAAAAAACAAATTAAAACTATAAGAATCCAATTGTCGTCTAGCTTTATTAATATATTATTCTTCGTCATCGGTGTCTGCATCACTTCCTAATTCCTTAAAAATCGGTATTCTTTTCAGACACTTCTTAGACTTGAATGATTTTTCTGCAGAAGTTGAATCTTCAAGAATTTGAGCAACAAAGGCTTGATTCTTTAAGTAATTTTTATCCGGAATGTATTTATCCCAGCTAAATCCCTCTGGTAATCTTTCATCATCTTGATCTACCAGACAAGCTTTCTTCTGTCCATCTTCAATGGCACGGGATGATGACGGTTGTTGAGCAATCTGATCATAAATTGATTTTCGATGATAATCGTTGTTCCTAAACGGATCTTGTCTTCCAGTTGCTTCTCTGTTTGTGCATTCTCGTTTAAAATGCCCCTTTTCTCGGCAACAAAAACAAGTAACCTTTGATTTGTCAAACCCTAACGGAGATGTAGCAACATCACGAAGATCATCTCTACCGGTGATTTGTGTAAATTTTTCTGCTCTTCTTACAGCACTTGCTAAACACCACTTGATGTCAATCAATTCAAGTTCTTCAGCATCAATCTGGTCATAATCCTCTTTGGTGAGCATCGGATTTCCAATTCGTCCAGCAACTAAGCTTTCATACGACTCTAACATAGTAACAAGTGATGCCATGTGTTGCTTAGCTATTTCTGGAGAGAGATTTTGACCATTTTGTATATTCAATGTAACATTACATTGTAGATTTGTTGAACTCTGTCGTTAAGAATTTGGTGTTGTGAAATTCGGATCAAAACTTGAATACGATGACGAATATCCACCACTCTAAGTTGTAGTACTCACATTTGTTCCAGAAGAACCATCAGCACTGAAAGCAGTCTTAATCTTCGAACTCGGAGTAGTCTCAAATTTACTTCCTCTGTAATATAGACTAATATCGTGTTGAGCATTTGGATTATTCATGATAGCAGTTTTCTGAATATCCAATTCATGTTCTTCAATCTTATGGATAAACTTAGCCAAATTCATACTTTCAGATTTTCTCATATGTTTTAAGATCAACAAATATGTTCCCCATTTATGCTGTGGTAGCGCATCAGCTAGCTTATCAACTCATTCATCATCTTCTTTCTTGATTTCCAACCTTCTCATTTCCTGAACAAGATGACAATATCTATCGATTGTCGTTTTTGTTTATTCACCTTCAAAAGCTGTAAACATATCAAATGATTTCTTTAGCAATGCACATTTATTTTTTATCATATCAGAACTTCCCTTAAACTTATTAATCAATGCCAACCAAATTGATCTTGCAGTTTCCTCATGTTGAAGCAACACAAAAATATCTTCTTTTACTGCTTGTTGAAGAAGACTAATCATCATTTTTTCACTGGTGTATTTTAATTTTTCACCCGCTGAATAGTCACTTAAAGTTTTTTCAATCCCACGTTCATTTTTCGGTTTAACGTAATCTACATCTAACGAACACCATGCATCAAACTTATAAGCTTGCACCCAGTTTTCAAAACGGTTTTGCCATCCTTTAAAATCTTCGATGTACATAAGCTTTGGAGGCTTTTGAGAAATTCCCGTTTCATTTTCATTTTGGATTTCAATTGTTTCTGCAGCTGTGACTGTGGCAGCTGGAGTAGTAGAAAACGCGTTGTAAAACTCTTCTTCCATGTTTTGGTTTTGAAAATTCACAAAATCACAATGTTCAAGCTAAATACAAGTTCAAACGAAATGCCTTTGATGCGAATTGGAACTTTGGTGCGAAATGATTTCTTTCAAACGAAATGAAGATTTGGTGTGAAATGAAACTTGGAACGAAATGGAAATCTATTTCGTGCGAAATGGATGTCAGCTTCACACGAATAGGGTCACTTCGTACGAAATGATATACTTTCAAACGAAATAGAGCAGATTCAAGCGAAATTGAGCTTTCAAACGGAATGAGTCATTTCGTACGAAATGAAAGTTTCATCAAGCAAAATGATGGCAATTTCAAGCGAAATTGAACTCCATTTCGTGCGAAATCATGCTGATGTCATCCAATCGGTCAGAATTTTATCAAAAAGATCATGTTTTAAGCTGAATTAAGGTCTAATTCTTTCAAGGATTGTTTAGAACAGTGTTACGCGTGATATATGTGACATTCAATCCATTTTAACCGTAAAAACATGTTAATTTTGAAAAAGAAAGTGTAGAAATCAGAATTTTTGTTGAAATCAGGCCGATTTGGTAAGAACTCTTCCTCCTGAGCTCTGATACCACTTGTAGGATCGAGAATCGATCTAAACGAGTCTATCAGAAGAGTTCTAATCCATATCAAAGGCGGAATTCAATGATATAGACTTGATTACAGCTTGATTCACTCTTTAATTGTCTTGTTTATTGATTTGAAAGCGTTACAGGTCAAATGACACTTCAGCAGCACTTCGGCTCTGGAAACTGGAACTCTTCCAAATGAAACGAAATGGCACATATATATAGGCCAGCCATTTCGTACGAAATGGTCTCACACGAAATGGCCAATGCCATTTCGTGGGAAATGACCACATTCCATTTCGTGCGAAATGGTCCTTCCTACATGTTTTCTCAACTTTCTCGAATAACATGCCCTGAACTATCATTCTATTTACAAGACGAAGTCGACAGACATATGCACCAACAACATCATGCACGTTACCCTTAGCAGGTAACTCGAGTTTGTAGGCCACTTTACCAATCTTTTCTAGAATTTTGAATGGCCCAACATAATGTGGATTAAGCTTGTCGCGCTTCCCAAAGCGCACTACGCCCTTCCAGGGTGAGACCTTCAACATAACACGGTCACCAACTGCGAATTCCAAAGGCTTCCTATGCTTGTCAACGTAGCTCTTCTGACGGTCGCGCGCTGCTGCCTTGCGGTTCCTGATCTGTACAATCTTTACAGAAGTTTCCAACACCAGTTCAGGGCCTGTGACCTAGCTGTCACCCACCTCAGCCCAACAGAGAGGGGAACGACACTATCGTCCGTACAATGCTTTAAACGGGGCTGCCTGGATGCTAATGTGGTAACTGTTGTTGTAGGAGAACTCGATCAACGGTAAATGTTTCTCCCAGCCCTTACCGAAATCAATCACACATGCTCGCAGCATGTCTTCAAGTGTCTGGATGGTTCGCCCACTTTAACCATCCGTATGTGGATGATAAGCAGTACTCATGTCGAGACGCGAGCCGAACGATTTGTGCATCGACTGCCACAAATCCGAAATGAAACGCGGATCACGGTCAGAGATAATAGAAGTTGGCACCCCATGCCTAGAAACCACCTCCTTGAGGTAAAAAGCAGCTAATTGCGAGAACTTATCTGTTTCCTTGATTGCTAGAAAATGCGCTGACTTCGTGAGACGACCAACGATCACCCAGATGGTATCGTTCCCGTTTTGAGTTCTCGGCAAGCCTGTGACAAAATCCATTGCTATTTGCTCCCATTTCCACATTGGTATTTCTGGTTGCTGAAGCAGACCTGGGGGCTTCTGATACTCTACCTTGACCTTTGCACAAGTCAAACACTTGCTCACGTACGTTGCAATGTTAGCTTTCATCTTCGGCCACCAATACAAAACTTTGAGGTCCTGATACATCTTATCTGAACCCGGATCAACAGAGTATCGAGACTTGTGTGCTTCATCCATCACAAGATCTCTAAGGTTGCCAAAAAACGGAATCCATATCCGCTCCATAAAATAGTGTATGCCATCTGATCTCTTCTCAAGTTGTTTCTCCATGCCTCGCAAATACTCAACGTCATTGTTTTCTTCCTTCAATGCTTCAGCCTGAGCCGAACAAATCTGATCAGGAAGGTTTGAATGAATGGTAAGCTGTAAGGCTCGCACACGCTTCGATTTTGATTCCTTTCGGCTAAGGGCATCAGCTACAACGTTAGCTTTACCAGGGTGATACTTGATGGCGCAATCGTAGTCATTTAAGAGTTCTACCCAGCGACGCTGTCGCATATTCAAATCCTTCTGGTCTAAAATATGTTGAAGACTCCTGTGGTCGGTATAAATAGTGCATTTAGTACCGTACAGGTAATGCCTCCAGATCTTCAATGCGAAAACCACAGCCCCCAACTCCAAGTCGTGAGTCGTGTAATTCTTCTCATGAACCTTCAGTTGTCGAGAAGCATAAACAATCACATTGTTGCGTTGCATCAGCACGCAACCAAGTCCATGAATAGAAGCAACACAGTAAACCACAAAATCCTCGGTACCTTCAGGTAGAGACAAAATCGGTGCACTGCAGAGTTTCTGTTTCAATAGTTGGAACGCATCCTCCTGCTTGCTTCCCCAAGAATACACAACACCTTTCTGTGTCAACGAGGTGAGAGGTTGAGCGATCTTCGAGAAGTCCTTGATAAATATTCGATAATACTCAGCGAGACCAAGAAATTGTCGCACCTCCATAGGATTCTTTGGTGCCGCCCAATTCCTGATAGCATCAACCTTAGCAGGATCCACGTGTATTCCTGATTCATTAACAATGTGGCTAAGGAAGTGTACCTCTCGAATCCAGAAGTCACACTTAGAAAGTTTCGCGTAGAGTTGCTCCTTCCTCGGGAGCTCCAAGATAAGACGTAAGTGTCGCGCGTGATCCTCCTTGTTCTTTGAGTAGATCAGAATGTCGTCGATAAACACTATAATGAAGTCGTCGAGATACGGCTTGCACACCCGGTTCATAAGATCCATGAAGACTGCTGGTGCGTTTGTCAGACCGAACGGCATAACCAAGAACTCATAATGCCCATATCGCGTTCTAAAAGCCATTTTAGGAACATCCTCCTCTCGGACTCTCACCTGATGATAGCCCGACCTTAGATCGATCTTCGAGTAAAAACTTGACCCTTGCAACTGGTCAAATAAGTCGTCAATACGCGGTAAAGGATAGTGGTTCTTAACTGTTACCTTGTTGAGTTCTCGATAATCTATACACATACGGAAGGACCCGTCCTTCTTCTTTACAAACAAAATTGGGGATCCCCAAGGCGAAGAACTGGGTCGGATAAAACCTCTATCCAACAGTTCTTGAAGTTGGTTAGACAGCTCTTGCAACTCTCCTGGTGCAAGATGATAAGGAGCATGACCAATCGGAGCTGCTCCTGGCATAAGGTCAATCTGAAATTCCACCTGACGATGTGGAGGTCAATATGAAATTCCCAAGTGTGATATTTGTCAGCATCATCACACCGGACGATGTAGGTATGGGAAATGTGAGAACTGTGGCAAGGTTGGGCATGCCAGGGAGGCGTGCTGGTACGGTGCTGGATGAAGGAATGGAGGATTTGGTGGAAATGGTAATGGAAACCGCAACAGTAAAGGGAATCAGACTGGAAATCGCAATCAAGGAGGAAATGGAAACTTCAGTGGAAATGGAAATCGCGGTGGTTTTGGGAATCAAGCTGGTAACGGAAACCGTGGAGCAAATAACAACCATGGCGGAAATGGAAATGGTCGCTGCCAAGGTTGCTTTGGTTGCGGTGATGTAGGACATTTCAAGCGGGATTGCCCAAAGAACAACCAAGCCTAGGGAAGAGTCTTCAACATTGGAGCTAGGGAAGCTCGCCAGGATCCGAACGTAGTCACTGGTACGCTCCCTATCAATCAACATTTTGTATCTGTGCTATTTGATACTGGTGCCGACTATAGCTTCGTATCCCTAGAATTTAAGGATATACTTGGGTTAGTTTCCAGTAAGTTAGATATTCCGTACTCGATAGAACTAGCTAATGGAAAGCTAGTAGAAGCAAGTGAAGTGATTAGAGGCTGTGTGATAGAGCTTGGAGAGCGGGAGTTTGCGATAGATCTTCTGCCAGTAGAATTGGGAAGTTTCGACGTAGTAGTAGGAATGGATTGGTTGCCGAGTAACCGAGCTGAGATCATATGTCATGAGAAGATTATCCGCATCCCGATGGCAAATGAAGAGATGATTGTGGTACACGGAGAAAAGCATGATACACCTCTACGGATTATCAGTTGTTTGAAGGCACAAAAGTTTATGCGTAAAGGATGTGTTGCCTTCTTAGCTCACGTAGTCGATAAAGAAGCCAAAGAACCGAAGCTCGAGGATATCCTTGTGGTAAGGGAATATCCTGAAGTCTTCCCCGAAGACTTGCCAGGACTACCTCCACAACGACAAGTTGAATTCCATATTGACTTGGTTCCAAGCACCGCGCCTGTAGCCAAGGCACTGTATCGACTTGCACCTTCAGAGATGCAAGAGTTGTCAATGCAGCTTCAGGAGCTATTGGAGAAGGGATTCATTAGACCAAGTTTCACGCCTTGAGGAGCTCCGGTCCTATTTGTCAAGAAGAAGGACGGTAGTTTTCGCATGTGCATTGACTACCGAGAGCTGAACAAGTTAACCATCAAGAATCGATATCCTTTGCTGAGGATTGATGATTTATTCGATCAACTTCAGGGTTCGAGTTACTACTCCAAGATCGATCTTCGATCAGGTTATCACCAGCTGTGGATTCAAGAAGAGAGTATACCGAAGACTGCCTTTAGAACTCGTTATGGACATTACGAGTTTCTAGTGATGCCGTTTGGTTTGACAAATGCACCGGCAATATTTATGGATTTGATGAACCGAGTTTGCAAGCCATATCTCGATAAATTCGTGATTGTGTTTATCGACGATATTTTGATCTACTCGCGGACGAAAGAAGAGCATGAGCACCACCTTAGAGCTATTTTAGAGCTGCTAAAGAAGGAGAAACTCTACACTAAGTTCTTGAAATGCGAGTTCTGGTTACGTGAGGTACAGTTCCTTGGTCACGTGGTGAATGAAGATGGAATTCATGTGGATCCCACCATGATCGAGGCGATTAAGAATTGGGAAACTCCAAAGACGCCAACTGAGATCCGACAGTTTTTGGGCTTAGCAGGGTATTATCGTAGATTCATTGAGGATTTTTCTAAAATCGCTCAGCCGCTGACCTCCCTTACTCAAAAGGATAAGAAGTACGAATGGGGAGACAAACAAGAAGAAGCTTTTCAGCTACTCAAGAATAAGCTTTGCGATGCACCTATTTTATCCCTACCCGAAGGCACCGACGACTTCATGGTATATTGTGACGCTTCGCGTCAGGGATTGGGTTGTATGCTGATGCAGCGACAAAAGGTTATCGCTTATGCTTCGCGCTAATTGAAGGTTCATGAGAAGAACTACACCACGCATGATTTGGAATTAGGCACAGTGGTGTTTGCTTTGAAGATTTGGCGGCATTACCTTTATGGTACCCGATGTACGATCTTTACAGATCACAAGAGCCTTCAGCACATATTCGATCAGAAAGAGCTTAATATGAGACAGCAACGTTGGGTAGAGCTGTTAAATGATTATGATTGCGAAATCAAATATCGTCCAGGAAAGGCGAATGTGGTGGCAGACGCCTTGAGTCGAAAAGAGAGGATTAATCCCATAAGGGTTAGGGCTTTGGAGATGATTGTTTAGACAGACCTCTCGTTACGTATTCGTGCTGCACAGAGAGAAACTCTTAAGAAGGAAAACATTAAGGCTGAATATCTCCATGGGATGGAGAAAAAGTTGGTACCCAACGAGGAAGGAACCTTGTATTTCATGGGACGAATTTGGGTTCCTCTTTTTGGCGGTCTTAGAGAGGTTATTTTTATGAAGCTCATAAATCAAGGTACTCGATCCATCCAGGATCGGACAAGATGTACCAAGATTTGAAGGATTACTATTGGTGGCCAAGACTTAAGGGCGATGTGGCTACATATGTTGGAAAGTGTTTGACTTGTGCCAAGGTAAAGGCCGAGTATCAGAAGCCTTCAGGTCTTCTACAACAACCTGAGATACCCATGTGGAAGTGGGAACAGATCTCAATGGATTTCGTAACGAAGTTGCCCAAGACTCCCAGAGGTCATGATACGATTTGGATAATCGTGGACCGTTTGACAAAGTCTGCGCACTTCTTGCCAATCAGAGAAAAGGATAACACAGGTAAGCTAGCTGAGCTGTACCTAAGGGAGATAGTCGCACGTCATGGAGTCCCTATCTCGATTATATCAAATAGAGATGGAAGATTTGTGTCAAGGATTTGGCAATCCTTTCAAGAAGTGTTTGGTTCTCAGCTGAATCTGAGTACTGCCTTTCATCCACAGACGGACGGTCAAAGCGAGAGAACGATTCAGATGCTTGAAGACATGCTACGTGCTTGCGTAATGGACTTGGGTGGCAGTTGGGACACTCATCTACCTTTAGTTGAGTTCTCCTATAACAACAGCTACCATACAAGCATTCAAGCTGCACCGTTCAAGGCTCTCTACGGACGTAAATGTTGATCACCATTATGCTGGGCAGATGCAGGTGATAGACAGCTGGTTGGTCCCGAACTGGTCCAAGAGATGACCGATAAGATCATGCAGATCCGAGAGCGCATCAAGGCGGCTCGTGATCGACAAAAGAGCTATGCGGACCAAAGACGGAAGCCTTTGGAATTTGAAGTGGGTGATATGGTTTTGTTGAAAGTTTCACCTAGGAAAGGTGTGGCACGCTTTAGGAAGTGTGGTAAGTTAAACTCACGATTTATCAGACCGTTCAGAATCTTAGAAAGGGTTGGTTCTGTAGCATACGAGTTGGAGCTACCAGAAGAACTCAATGGTGTTCATGATACATTTTATGTATCTAATCTGAAGAAAATTCCAACACAAGAAACAGTGGTCATCCCTGCTGATGAAGTTCACATTGACGACACACTCCACTTTATCGACGAACCTGTTGAGGTTACTGACTGGAAAGTTAACAAGACTCGGAGGAGTAGTGTTAAACTCATCAAGGTTAGATGGAACGCGCGTCACGGCCCAAAGTTTACTTGGGAGCGTGAAGATCGCATGAAAGCTAAATACCCGCATTTGTTCCCCAACTCCCCTGCTGCTAGTAGTAAGGCTTAAAATTTCAGGACGAAATTTTCTTAACAGGGGGAGAATGTGACAACTGTCAAAATTCCAGGTATCCGTACAATTATTAAGCCATGATTAATGCTTAATGACTGTGCTGAATTACAACTAAAAATGACTTGAACTGCTTTCTGATTATTGCTTTATACATACATGTGCATCACATATTGCAAATGACATATCATTATTGCATGGGAACTTTATTGACTCAAATGATGCACGAAACACAGTTAGCACAATTATCAGACAAATCAGAAAAATGTTGACGGAGTTCAGTACATAGACAGACAAGGTGTTGAGACACAGAATGAGCCAGAAACCCAGTATTACATTAGTATAGTGTGTGGGGAAGTAAGGATCACAAAACTGTTTTCCTAGAGATAGTTTAAGTGCCGGAAAGTGCCTAAAACTCACATAAACTGCAGAATTCTGCATAAAATTAGCAAATTCAGCATTTAAACAATCTAATATCATGCATAAATATGGTTAAATGGTCCTGAATACTTTCCTAAGTGTCGGGAATCGAAACTGTCATAAAAGGGTACATAAAGCACACTAAACTGCATAATTTAGCACCTTAACGAACCAGTAACCAACCGAACAACCGGACACTACCCGAAACACCAAATTTTCACTAGAAGCACTGTTTTAACATTTCCAAGCTAGCTATGGTCCCCGAACATCATAACACACTATATAAATATCAACTAACTAAATCCCTAACTATATACTTGAATTTCAACCATAACAATCTAACTTAGTTACAACCTACACCTATAAACCCCCCCCCCCCCCCCCCCCCGCCCACCTAGTGGACGGTCCATACATGTGGCCCCACTTGTGATTTGTTTAGTTTTTATAATGGATCTTGTTGGTGCTTTAAAAAACATAAAAACCAAGAGATAAACCCATGATATGGATTATAAGTAAGACTTAGAGTTCATAAGATTCATAACTTTCACATACCAACACACACACTTTCTTTCTTCCTCTCTTGCTTGTTCACAGCCGTAAACAACCCCCCACACACCACCTTCATTCATTCAACTTCCATACATTCCAAGTATACACAAAGGTGTTAGAAGGTGCACAAGGAAGCTAGGAGCTTTCGGAAGTTCAAGGACCTTCACCATTTGCTTTTATCCTCCTCTTTTCTTCTCTTGATCATCCCTAGCCTTGAGCTAGTGGTAAGAACACAAATCTTTCCATTTTACATCTTATTTAAGTGGTTAAAGAATGATACATAATGTTAAGTTTGAAGAACACTAAGAATCAAGAGAATGGAACATGAACATAAGCTTAAATCATCAAGAAATCATGTTATTTATGTGTTGTTATACTTGTTGATTGTTGTTTACTTATGTAAATGATATAGATCATCATATGATCTTGCTAGATCATGATTAAAAACATAATCTAGCAAGATGAGAGGATGAAAATGTTAGAGATTAATAGATCATCCTCATGAAAGACATGAACTTGAAAGAATATATTGTTTTCTTGTAAAATGATGATTAAAATGAGATGTAAGTCTTGTAGATCTAAAATTTCAAAGATGATTTTTTTAAACCAAGTTAAAAATACAAGTTTTACTTAATCTTGGTTCTTAAATAAATAACCCTCATTTTTGGTGGTTAATAAAGTGTAGAAGCACATATGTGACAAGAAAAATCCATGAAGAAACATTTTTAGAAAATGTGATTATGAGTTGTAAAGATCTAGATTCTTCCAAAATGATGTTTTTAAAGAATCAACCACACTTTAAAGGGTAACTAAGCTTACTAAACACACTAGTAAGTTACTACACACTTTTATAAATTTTCAAGTTCATGAAGTGGTAAATTATGCTTGATTTTGGCAAAATTGGTAAGTATAGATTGTTGATTGTTGATTGATTGTGTTGATTTACAAAAGAAAATGATATGCCTTGAAGGTATGGAAACCTCCATTTTTAGGGGAAACTATGGCAAAAATTTTCTAAAAATTAAACATTAGAAAAATATTTTTAAACAAGTATTTACAAGTGTATTTCAAACCATGAATTTTTACATAAAGTTTGCCATAATTTTTGTTACAAAAATTACAAATATTGGAGGTTGGTTTTTATAAATAAAAGTGACTAAATATGTATTTAGGAAAATATATACTTAGATGTCACCATGTGTGTGATTATTTGTATATTATGTGTATTAGTTATATTATTTTAGGATTTGAAATAATATAACTCATCAAAATACCAAGAAATTACAATCCAAAATATTACCAAAATTCCAAGGAATAAATATACAAAGAATACCCAAAATATTGATGAAACCGAACAAAGGAATATAACTCACAAAAATATTCCGGAAAATTTATTCACAAGTATATTTTGCTAAATAATATTTTGGACACCAAGTGAATGAAAATATGATTTTTTACAATTGTTACTAATATATCATATTTTTGTCAAGGAGAAAATACATTATTTTTTGTAAGTAAAAATATATATTTTCTTGGAATTATTAGAAGGTATATTATTTTTGGAAGAAATATATATTTTCTCAAATAAACATGAAATATATTAATTTTTGAGAAAAATAAGTTTATATATATTTTCCAATTTAGACTTGAAAATATATTATTTTCGGGACTTATATGAAAATACAAATATTTTTACCAAGGGAAAAATTATAAATAATTTTTCTAAGTGATATTTCTTAAAATATACATTTTGGAAATATATATTGATGAATTTTTATTAAAGATATTATTTCGGAAAAGTTAATACAAAATTAAGTATAAGAATACTTAACAATTACAAGAAAATATGTATTTTTGTACGTATAAATACACTCCGAAATACGACACCAATACATGGCAAAAATATACAAGTTTAAGAATACGAATACAAGTACACCCATCCTTGGGAAGGATATACATGTTTGAATACATGAAAAGTAACAAGTTAAAATATATTATTCTAACAATTATTCCAAAATTTAATAAATATAATTTAAGTTAAAGTATTTATTATTTTAACAAATAATTATGTAACTTGGAATAATATTGAAGACACAAAGAAACGTAACTCAAAGACACTAAGTGATACTAAGTCAAGGCACGACCCGCTCGTCTAATAAACCGTAGTACGTTGTAGGTAGTCGTGTACATCCGAAGGAGCTTTGAGTTACTGTGATTACGAAGAACGCAAGACTGTGAGTTCATCTCCCCCTTTTCTCTTAACCGTTTTTGGTTTTATAACTTCGGGGATGAAGTACATGTTACAAATTGTTTACATACAATTACAAATGGTATGGTTATTCAAGAAATGAACTGTTAGATCATGTGAATGGGTAGACGTTAACCTGAGAGCATTAATCCTTGTTAAGGACCGAGGGGCATGAGTGATAGATCTATTTGGGTGTTGCGAGCCCCACCCATGGGTCCACGAGTTGACCGCATATGGTGACTATGTCGTTCCAGCCGGGAGGCCCGGTACGACGCAAAGGATTGAGCCTTCCTACACCGTTACACACACATAATGACCTTGCAAATCATTAATCGATCTGTTCATATTCTCTTTCATACCAGGTTTACAAATATACATACTTACAATGATTACAAAGGTTTATTCGCGCACACATACAAAACACATGAACTCGCTCAACTTTTGTTGATGTTTTCAAACTACATGTATTTCAGGAAACTAAGTATGGATCTGGCGGGCGTTGGAAGTTATCAAGGGTTATTTGGAATAAAAGATATCATCCAGTGTCTGAGGGTTCGGGGTTGTGTACCTTATCCTGGATAAGATGCATAGTCCTAATCCTAGTTTTTAATAGTATCTTTTGTCGAGTCCTTCTGGAACTCTAAAACAATTTGAATGGTTTGTATTATGGATTCGAAGTCTGTGTTGGATTTCTAAACAATGGTGTGTTATGTTTTAAAACTTAAATTCAATGGATGATTATCTTAGTTTTATCATATAGATGTTTGTTATGGTTGAATGCAATGGTATTAAGCAAGTCACACATAATCACGCTTACGCAAAAGTCAGGGTGTGACACCATGACCACTCCAGCTTCCCAGATAGCAAGATCCATGCCAGTGTACCTAAGGGCCTGCAAGCATGCAGAGAAGTGTATCAGCAAAAAGCTAGCGAGTTCACAGTTTTGTTAACCGTTTGTTACCAAGTATTGAATTACGTCATGTTGATAATAACTTGATACCGCAGACGGCTCCTTTTGCCCTTCCCCAATGCTCTATCAAACATTGGTCATGATTTTAAAGTTATTAGTTCACGCCCGTCCTATCCAGGTACGTCGTGAGGGTGCCAAACCTAATAGCGCTATCAACTAATAACCTCGTTGCCCTACAAGCAACTAGTTCGGTAGTATGATGGGACTTAAGTGATAGAAAGTGAGTTTATCATCCAACATCAACATTTATGAAAACTGCCTCATATCCCTTACGAGGATATGGGTTTATGAAAGCCTGTTTGATTGTTTGCCTGTTTGATTGTCCCCACCGGACGCATACTTGTAATGAGAGTAGTGAACTCACCTTGGTTGGCTTGGTAAGACTAGTTACTTGTTCACACTTAATCACTTAAAGCCTATGATGTTCATGTACACATAATCAGTTTGCATTCAAGTTGCTCACGTAGTCACACAAATATTCTAATCATTATTACACAAATAGGCAGGTTTCATATTGCTAATGGTTAACCAGTAACTTATGTAACACCTGTGCCTCCACGGCCATCAAACAAATACCAAACCAATGAAATATTATATTTCATACTTGGGATTTGTAAAAATATGTGTATCATTTGCACATATCAATTCTTGTTCAATTTCAAACTCTAAATCGCTTTCTGGAAGGTTATACGCGCACGGATGCGTAAATATAACCAGTTTAATGCAACAAACACTCCGGAATAGTGACATAGGCTTAATATACCTTAAATAACCTTTACATAACTTAAAAATAAGTTTTGAAGGCTTTGGTATGGCAAAATCAAGTTAAATCGCTTACAGGGACTAAACTTGACAAACTGCGAAAGTATGCCAATTCGAACTGTAACAGACATTCCGGAGCATGACCATAAGTTAAACATACCATAAATACCCTTCACATAGCTTAGAAATAGGCTTTGAGGTGTTCGGTATGCTAAAATAAACTTTTGTGTCATTCAGGGACTAAAAGTGTCAAAAAGTGCACAAGTTTGCATTTTCGCGCATAACTTACGTTCTGAATACATCTGGACATCCAAAAATTTATGTAAGCATGACTACATTATATTTTAGTGTTCGCCATAAGAAAAATCCATTCGTCACGTCATTTGGATCGTTTTTCGCGCTTATGCGCATTCCGTCGTAATTAGCCGAACAACGCAACCGTACGGCTAAACGAACCGACATCCGAGATATTTTTGAGAACATTTTAAGTTCCCTTTACTTTAACTTCATTTTAGAGCTTTTAAATGGGGTTAACGGGCCTTAAACGCGTCGGAAAAGGCCTTATTACACTACAGGGACCAAATCTGCCATTTTTGAAACTTTCTGTGTAGAAACTTTGAATCTGGTCCAAATTCAATTTTGCACATGTTTTAACAATACTATGGGCTGGTTTTTATGGCACATGGTATTACAATACCATGTGTGCTAAGTGTATGGCCAAGATCGCATCACGTTTTCCTAGAAACGATCCTAACGGTTCGGGTATTCCTATAAATACCCATTCACCCCCATTGCTAAAATCACTAGAATCTTGATCTTAGGAACTCTAAGTTGAAACCATTGTTTCATACCTGAGATTCTTGGATCGAGATTAGCATTCGGGGACCCTTCGTAAGTATTCTTTCGTTCTTTTATTGCTTTTCGAGTCTTTCGAGTCTGAAAGTCAAACTTTGTTTGACTTTCTGCGTTGACCAGTTATGGTCAATGCGAAGTTCATTTGAACTTCGCAACGTGAGTGTAATCACGTTGGTTATAGTCCCTTGGGACTATGCCTACTGATTACCACGTTGTCTAGGGTCGTAGTGTAAGCGATCTAATAAATCGCTTATACCTTCGAACCCGACCCAGTTTGGTCGATCATTAGGATCCGACCAAATACATTAGGTGACCATAGTAGGTAGGGAATAACCTTCCGAGGTTATACCCTATGGTCGCTTCGTTTAAGTAGTTGTATGATAGGTAGTTTATATGCCTTAGGTAAATTACCAGAATACCCTTTTCATGTATAATTGGTAATTAAGCATATGTAACCTAAACTTTTGTCACATAACTGATTATGTAACATGTTTAGGCATATAACACTTGTCATAGGACTAGTTAGACGGTCCGAACGCGCTTTGCGCGCATGACGCGTTAAAGTAGCGTATGTTACCTAAATGGGTCGCGATGAGTCGAAAGCACTTAGGTTAGTCTCAATGTAGTATGTAGGCCTTGTTAAACCATATCATATGAGTTCCAATACTCATTTGGTTTACCAAGCCTCATCCTATCTGATCTCCCGATTAAAGTCCGGTTTATTTATAGATTTGCCGACTGATTCCGTGCTCCCTCTAGCTTTGTTTGGTTGTTGTTCAAGACCTCTAAGCATTCTCAGGCGAGTACATTATTCCCCTATTTTACTGCTTTCAATTGTTTTGGGGTGACTCATATGTGCTAAATGTTTTCGATGTTATAACGATGGTTTCAAAAACAATTAAGACGATTTATACAAAACTAATAACGATTTCAATAAAGTGAACAAACTTGTTGGTTGTAGTTACATAACAAATGACATTCATTAGCAATGATCAAGCCGACCAGTATTAGGTTATGGTACCATAGGATCTGACAAGTCCCGTTATTTACGACACCCGTAGTTATGTGTGGGTGTTGTGGGTAGCGACTGAATCTGTAATTTTTAATTTACTCTTTGGTAAGGGTTTATTAATGCGAGATGTTAATCTATCCTTTGGTAAGGGTTTATTAATGCGAATTATTAATCTATCCTTTGGTAAGGGTTTATTAATGCGAGTCAAGAAGGTTTGAATGTTATTAGCGAGACGACCATTTAAGTAGTTTCACGACCTAAAACGAATTATACGATTAGGGTAAACGATTGGCTTCAAAGCGACATACGGTTGGGTTTTGGTTACATATTACATGATTTACATTGGGCATGAACATTACTTTGGTGGTTTGGTTTGGATTAAGTGATTAAGTAACAATGCGTGTGGAATATGATACAAGCATGGTGGATACGCCGCTGGTACTTCCTATATATAAGTGTTTGTATGGTATTACATATTGTAGCGTTATTTGAATCATTTCAGTTTGAGACATAGAACATTTTATACAAGTAACATACTTTTCACAAGACATTTATTTACAAACAACTTATATTATACAAACTCATTTTACATGGTTATTCATTTAATCATGCATTATTCTCTTATTATACATATCACCTGAACTTATTATTTCTCAAATGATTTACAAAGACAAAGCAAATTACAAGGTTCATGACTAAACATTTTCTTAAACAGAAGTCATGAATCTTATTTTCACAAAACCTATGTACTCGCCAGCATTTCTTTGCTGACCTCGTTTTCACATATGTTTCAGGTATTGTTGAATGATATCGATTGATAAGATGCATGCTCACATAGGACTGGACAAGGCCTTAGTGACTCAATAATAATGATAGATTATGTTTAAATTGTATATTTAGATTTCCAGACGATGTAATTATTCAATGTTTAATAAAACGAAACACTTTTGATATCCATGGTTATGAAACATTAATTCTGTTGCAACACGCCCCGATGTTTCCGCCGCGATTTGTTGTTTTACGCGGTCGGGGTGTGACAGAAAAGATGGTATCAGAGCCAATGGTTATAGGGAATTAGGTTATTAGTAATGCTTTGACCTAGTCTATAACCTTCTTAGGACCCTAACGCGAGTTTACTTGCGTTTAGTCATAAAACAATACCGTCACCTATCCTTAGGCGACGACCACAACAAGAACATAAATTTCAAAACCGCTTTGAAAACTAATCATCTGTTCTAGGATGATTGATTACTAGGTTTTGAACTCTCTATAATATGGTTTTGAACCTCTTTGAGTTTTCAAAACTTCGTCAAGGTTTTGGGTTTTAAATAATGTGAACACGTGCAAACTGGAAGGGTGAATGCCTGTATTCTGGGTTTTCTGTCTAGGCAAGCACTTCGTATACATCTCATCAGACGCGAGACCAGTTGTGCTTACCTGGGAATTCTTGGGATGGGTGTTCACTTATAGGCGAGCATGTCTTCGCGATACATTATTTTTGACCCATTTACTTTGATCAGTCACCGTCTCATTTGTTTGCCTTAGGTAACAAACAAATGATCGCAATCTTCATGTGTTATCATTCTGTTTTGATTGTCCAATAATCTTTCACCTGTTTCTCCCTATGCCTTTCTTTTTCTTCAAGAATGTCTCTTCATCACGATGACGCCCAGATATCTGAGCAAGCAGCCAAATTCGCTCAGCGAATAGGCGAAGTAGTCCTGAAGACTGTTGAATTAGCTACTACCATGTATCATCTCCAGGATGAAGCCACTCAAGAGTCACCAAGACAGGCAGGACCTAGTCAGGCGACAACACCATCAGCCAATAAACCAATCGAGGAATCAAAGACCATGGATGAACGATCCCCTAAGAAGTCAAAGAAGCGAAAGGCTTCTCAGAACTTCGCCATGGTCGCTCACAATGGTAAAGCAGTCCCCAACCAACCAGCTCAACCCCCTGCTAGGTGTGTATGGCTTTTCCTATGATACCTACATCAAGGAACTATGTACCTTACAAACTACTCTTGTGATTTCTCTCTTTCAAATGATTGCTCATGATTCCCTCAAAAATTTTAAGTACTCGTTTCACTCTAAGAAACAAAGTACAGAAAATTAAGTGACATTATGAGTAATCGTGCTTTTCGCACATCTGTGCCTTTAAATCCTTGGTTAGATAACTAAGGGTATTTTCAAATCTCATACCCATTACGTTTTGATTTTTCAACATACACAGTACCAGTATTTCAAAACAATCTTCATGATCTCAAAACATTTCATATAGTTTGAAAACAATTTTTCTAGATGCATTGTCTATGTTATTTCAAAAACATTGGCCATGTTATCAAAACCAACCTTTCTAATTTCAAAATATTTCATATAGTCTGAAGACAATATTAACACAATACATTTTCTGATCAAGTGCATGATTTCGAAAAGCATCATTCATGTCTTTCAAAAACCTTATACATAATTTCAAAATTCATCTCGCATGATTTTAAAACATTTTTGTAAATATATCTACCTAATACACCTACTTTATGATTTCAAAAAGTATTATATATAAGGTTTCAAAAACGTTAAACACATTTTTCTTAAAAGAACCCCATGCATAGTTTTCAAAAATATTTTCCTCATACATTGACTTAACCTTCAAAATTCTGCTTCATATGTCGCCTTGACATATCAAGCATCTCAACTTCATAAGCATTTTACATCATGTTTTGACCTAAGCACATCCAGTGCAAGGTTTCAAAACATCTTCAACTTCTAAAATTCATATGGGATCTTTTTATCTTTACAATTAGATCCTTGTGGATGATTATCATTCAAATCAGAGTCCTTAATTGGATTCCTTAGGTACCTTAATTCGAACACTTCGGTTCCTAATAATCGAAATCGAATTTTCTTTTTGAATCTTTCTATCTTTATAGTTGGATTCTTGGTAACGTTTAAAGTACCAAATGAAATCCACGGAATGGATTCCTAGTGTGCTTTAAATGCATGTACGCAATTTACAAGACAAATTAACGAACAATTTTGTGGTTATATGATATGTGTTTATGTGTTCTCCTCTATGTTTTTGTGTGTTACGATTTTTCAAATCCTCATAGAATCTTTTATATCTTCATATGAGGGATTCATAGTAGGATACTCAAAAAGTACTACCTTAAATCCTTATGGGCTTCTACGTAGTAGTTAAGACCCTTGGGTTATATAATACCATTCCATGATTCGATGAGAGACCCTTGAGTGGTCTAGTCTAAAAGATTGATTCAAAATTTGGTTAAAGAACGACATCTAGTGATGTAGCTGAACAGACTCCTTGATAGTCTATTTAGATCATTTATTGATTTAATTAAAAGGACTCTATGGCGGTCTAGTTACACTCATCACAGGTTTGTTCATTTGGTTTTACCCTACACATTATAAAATAGACTGTGTGAACTGTGCAAGGAATTGTCTAATTATGGACGCGTACATAATTATGAAATTTAGTGCATAGGAACCCAGTAAGATTTATTATGTGTAAGAAACGATAGTGACAAAAATAACGAAATGAGAACGATGTAATGGAGGTACGGTGGACGCACCAATGACGCTTCATATACTTGTATATAAGTGTCCCTCTTACATTGCAAACATAATGTTATTAAGGTTACTAGAAGTTCAAGAACCCTAACCAATGTTGTTCGATCTTTTCAACTTCATATTTCCAAGCTCTCACAAGTTTCCTCTAAATAAATTTCGGGACGAAATTTCCTAAAGTAGGGGAGACTGTAACACCTGTGCCTCCACGGCCATCAAACAAATACCAAACCAATGAAATATTATATTTCATACTTGGGATTTGTAAAAATATGTGTATCATTTGCACATATCAATTCTTGTTCAATTTCAAACTCTAAATCGCTTTCTGGAAGGTTATACGCGCACGGATGCGTAAATATAACCAGTTTAATGCAACAAACACTCCGGAATAGTGACATAGGCTTAATATACCTTAAATAACCTTTACATAACTTAGAAATAAGTTTTGAAGGCTTTGGTATGGCAAAATCAAGTTAAATCGCTTACAGGGACTAAACTTGACAAACTGCGAAAGTATGCCAATTCGAACTGTAACAGACATTCCGGAGCATGACCATAAGTTAAACATACCATAAATACCCTTCACATAGCTTAGAAATAGGCTTTGAGGTGTTCGGTATGCTAAAATAAACTTTTGTGTCATTCAGGGACTAAAAGTGTCAAAAAGTGCACAAGTTTGCATTTTCGCGCATAACTTACGTTCTGAATACATCTGGACATCCAAAAATTTATGTAAGCATGACTACATTATATTTTAGTGTTCTCCATAAGAAAAATCCATTCGTCACGTCATTTGGATCGTTTTTCGCGCTTATGCGCATTCCGTCGTAATTAGCCGAACAACGCAACCGTACGGCTAAACGAACCGACATCCGAGATATTTTTGAGAACATTTTAAGTTCCCTTTACTTTAACTTCATTTTAGAGCTTTTAAATGGGGTTAACGGGCCTTAAACGCGTCGGAAAAGGCCTTATTACACTACAGGGACCAAATCTACCATTTTTGAAACTTTCTGTGTAGAAACTTTGAATCTGGTCCAAATTCAATTTTGCACATGTTTTAACAATACTATGGGCTGGTTTTGATGGCACATGGTATTACAATACCATGTGTGCTAAGTGTATGGCCAAGATCGCATCACGTTTTCCTAGAAACGATCCTAACGGTTCGGGTATTCCTATAAATACCCATTCACCCCCATTGCTAAAATCACTAGAATCTTGATCTTAGGAACTCTAAGTTGAAACCATTGTTTCATACCTGAGATTCTTGGATCGAGATTAGCATTCGGGGACCCTTCGTAAGTATTCTTTCGTTCTTTTATTGCTTTTCGAGTCTTTCGAGTCTGAAAGTCAAACTTTGTTTGACTTTCTGCGTTGACCAGTTATGGTCAATGCGAAGTTCGTTTGAACTTCGCAACGTGAGTGTAATCACGTTGGTTATAGTCCCTTGGGACTATGCCTACTAATTACCACGTTGTCTAGGGTCGTAGTGTAAGCGATCTAATAAATCGCTTATACCTTCGAACCCGACCCAGTTTGGTCGATCATTAGGATCCGACCAAATACATTAGGTGACCATAGTAGGTAGGGAATAACCTTCCTAGGTTATACCCTATGGTCGCTTCGTTTAAGTAGTTGTATGATAGGTAGTTTATATGCCTTAGGTAAATTACCAGAATACCCTTTTCATGTATAATTGGTAATTAAGCATATGTAACCTAAACTTTTGTCACATAACTGATTATGTAACATGTTTAGGCATATAACACTTGTCATAGGACTAGTTAGACGGTCCGAACGCGCTTTGCGCGCATGACGCGTTAAAGTAGCGTATGTTACCTAAATGGGTCGTGATGAGTCGAAAGCACTTAGGTTAGTCTCAATGTAGTATGTAGGCCTTGTTAAACCATATCATATGAGTTCCAATACTCATTTGGTTTACCAAGCCTCATCCTATCTGATCTCCCGATTAAAGTCCGGTTTATTTATAGATTTGCCGACTGATTCCGTGCTCCCTCTAGCTTTGTTTGGTTGTTGTTCAAGACCTCTAAGAATTCTCAGGCGAGTACATTATTCCCCTATTTTACTGCTTTCAATTGTTTTGGGGTGACTCATATGTGCTAAATGTTTTCGATGTTATAACGATGGTTTCAAAAACAATTAAGACGATTTATACAAAACTAATAACGATTTCAATAAAGTGAACAAACTTGTTGGTTGTAGTTACATAACAAATGACATTCATTAGCAATGATCAAGCCGACCAGTATTAGGTTATGGTACCATAGGATCTGACAAGTCCCGTTATTTACTACACCCGTAGTTATGTGTGGGTGTTGTGGGTAGCGACTGAATCTGTAATTTTTAATTTACTCTTTGGTAAGGGTTTATTAATGCGAGATGTTAATCTATCCTTTGGTAAGGGTTTATTAATGCGAATTATTAATCTATCCTTTGGTAAGGGTTTATTAATGCGAGTCAAGAAGGTTTGAATGTTATTAGCGAGACGACCATTTAAGTAGTTTCACGACCTAAAACGAATTATACGATTAGGGTAAACGATTGGCTTCAAAGCGACATACGGTTGGGTTTTGGTTACATATTACATGATTTACATTGGGCATGAACATTACTTTGGTGGTTTGGTTTGGATTAAGTGATTAAGTAACAATGCGTGTGGAATATGATACAAGCATGGTGGATACGCCGCTGGTACTTCCTATATATAAGTGTTTGTATGGTATTACATATTGTAGCGTTATTTGAATCATTTCAGTTTGAGACATAGAACATTTTATACAAGTAACATACTTTTCACAAGACATTTATTTACAAACAACTTATATTATACAAACTCATTTTACATGGTTATTCATTTAATCATGCATTATTCTCTTATTATACATATCACCTGAACTTATTATTTCTCAAATGATTTACAAAGACAAAGCAAATTACAAGGTTCATGACTAAACATTTTCTTAAACAGAAGTCATGAATCTTATTTTCACAAAACCTATGTACTCGCCAGCATTTCTTTGCTGACCTCGTTTTCACATATGTTTCAGGTATTGTTGAATGATATCGATTGATAAGATGCATGCTCACATAGGACTGGACAAGGCCTTAGTGACTCAATAATAATGATAGATTATGTTTAAATTGTATATTTAGATTTCCAGACGATGTAATTATTCAATGTTTAATAAAACGAAACACTTTTGATATCCATGGTTATGAAACATTAATTCTGTTGCAACACGCCCCGATGTTTCCGCCGCGATTTGTTGTTTTACGCGGTCGGGGTGTGACAGAAAAGATGGTATCAGAGCCAATGGTTATAGGGAATTAGGTTATTAGTAATGCTTTGACCTAGTCTATAACCTTCTTAGGACCCTAACGCGAGTTTACTTGCGTTTAGTCATAAAACAATACCGTCACCTATCCTTAGGCGACGACCACAACAAGAACATAAATTTCAAAACCGCTTTGAAAACTAATCATCTGTTCTAGGATGATTGATTACTAGGTTTTGAACTCTCTATAATATGGTTTTGAACCTCTTTGAGTTTTCAAAACTTCGTCAAGGTTTTGGGTTTTAAATAATGTGAACACGTGCAAACTGGAAGGGTGAATGCCTGTATTCTGGGTTTTCTGTCTAGGCAAGCACTTCGTATACATCTCATCAGACGCGAGACCAGTTGTGCTTACCTGGGAATTCTTGGGATGGGTGTTCACTTATAGGCGAGCATGTCTTCGCGATACATTATTTTTGACCCATTTACTTTGATCAGTCACCGTCTCATTTGTTTGCCTTAGGTAACAAACAAATGATCGCAATCTTCATGCGTTATCATTCTGTTTTGATTGTCCAATAATCTTTCACCTGTTTCTCCCTATGCCTTTCTTTTTCTTCAAGAATGTCTCTTCATCACGATGACGCCCAGATATCTGAGCAAGCAGCCAAATTCGCTCAGCGAATAGGCGAAGTAGTCCTGAAGACTGTTGAATTAGCTACTACCATGTATCATCTCCAGGATGAAGCCACTCAAGAGTCACCAAGACAGGCAGGACCTAGTCAGGCGACAACACCATCAGCCAATAAACCAATCGAGGAATCAAAGACCATGGATGAACGATCCCCTAAGAAGTCAAAGAAGCGAAAGGCTTCTCAGAACTTCGCCATGGTCGCTCACAATGGTAAAGCAGTCCCCAACCAACCAGCTCAACCCCCTGCTAGGTGTGTATGGCTTTTCCTATGATACCTACATCAAGGAACTATGTACCTTACAAACTACTCTTGTGATTTCTCTCTTTCAAATGATTGCTCATGATTCCCTCAAAAATTTTAAGTACTCGTTTCACTCTAAGAAACAAAGTACAGAAAATTAAGTGACATTATGAGTAATCGTGCTTTTCGCACATCTGTGCCTTTAAATCCTTGGTTAGATAACTAAGGGTATTTTCAAATCTCATACCCATTACGTTTTGATTTTTCAACATACACAGTACCAGTATTTCAAAACAATCTTCATGATCTCAAAACATTTCATATAGTTTGAAAACAATTTTTCTAGATGCATTGTCTATGTTATTTCAAAAACATTGGCCATGTTATCAAAACCAACCTTTCTAATTTCAAAATATTTCATATAGTCTGAAGACAATATTAACACAATACATTTTCTGATCAAGTGCATGATTTCGAAAAGCATCATTCATGTCTTTCAAAAACCTTATACATAATTTCAAAATTCATCTCGCATGATTTTAAAACATTTTTGTAAATATATCTACCTAATACACCTACTTTATGATTTCAAAAAGTATTATATATAAGGTTTCAAAAACGTTAAACACATTTTTCTTAAAAGAACCCCATGCATAGTTTTCAAAAATATTTTCCTCATACATTGACTTAACCTTCAAAATTCTGCTTCATATGTCGCCTTGACATATCAAGCATCTCAACTTCATAAGCATTTTACATCATGTTTTGACCTAAGCACATCCAGTGCAAGGTTTCAAAACATCTTCAACTTCTAAAATTCATATGGGATCTTTTTATCTTTACAATTAGATCCTTGTGGATGATTATCATTCAAATCAGAGTCCTTAATTGGATTCCTTAGGTACCTTAATTCGAACACTTCGGTTCCTAATAATCGAAATCGAATTTTCTTTTTGAATCTTTCTATCTTTATAGTTGGATTCTTGGTAACGTTTAAAGTACCAAATGAAATCCACGGAATGGATTCCTAGTGTGCTTTAAATGCATGTACGCAATTTACAAGACAAATTAACGAACAATTTTGTGGTTATATGATATGTGTTTATGTGTTCTCCTCTATGTTTTTGTGTGTTACGATTTTTCAAATCCTCATAGAATCTTTTATATCTTCATATGAGGGATTCATAGTAGGATACTCAAAAAGTACTACCTTAAATCCTTATGGGCTTCTACGTAGTAGTTAAGACCCTTGGGTTATATAATACCATTCCATGATTCGATGAGAGACCCTTGAGTGGTCTAGTCTAAAAGATTGATTCAAAATTTGGTTAAAGAACGACATCTAGTGATGTAGCTGAACAGACTCCTTGATAGTCTATTTAGATCATTTATTGATTTAATTAAAAGGACTCTATGGCGGTCTAGTTATACTCATCACAGGTTTGTTCATTTGGTTTTACCCTACACATTATAAAATAGACTGTGTGAACTGTGCAAGGAATTGTCTAATTATGGACGCGTACATAATTATGAAATTTAGTGCATAGGAACCCAGTAAGATTTATTATGTGTAAGAAACGATAGTGACAAAAATAACGAAATGAGAACGATGTAATGGAGGTACGGTGGACGCACCAATGACGCTTCATATACTTGTATATAAGTGTCCCTCTTACATTGCAAACATAATGTTATTAAGGTTACTAGAAGTTCAAGAACCCTAACCAATGTTGTTCGATCTTTTCAACTTCATATTTCCAAGCTCTCACAAGTTTCCTCTAAATAAATTTCGGGACGAAATTTCCTAAAGTAGGGGAGACTGTAACACCTGTGCCTCCACGGCCATCAAACAAATACCAAACCAATGAAATATTATATTTCATACTTGGGATTTGTAAAAATATGTGTATCATTTGCACATATCAATTCTTGTTCAATTTCAAACTCTAAATCGCTTTCTGGAAGGTTATACGCGCACGGATGCGTAAATATAACCAGTTTAATGCAACAAACACTCCGGAATAGTGACATAGGCTTAATATACCTTAAATAACCTTTACATAACTTAGAAATAAGTTTTGAAGGCTTTGGTATGGCAAAATCAAGTTAAATCGCTTACAGGGACTAAACTTGACAAACTGCGAAAGTATGCCAATTCGAACTGTAACAGACATTCCGGAGCATGACCATAAGTTAAACATACCATAAATACCCTTCACATAGCTTAGAAATAGGCTTTGAGGTGTTCGGTATGCTAAAATAAACTTTTGTGTCATTCAGGGACTAAAAGTGTCAAAAAGTGCACAAGTTTGCATTTTCGCGCATAACTTACGTTCTGAATACATCTGGACATCCAAAAATTTATGTAAGCATGACTACATTATATTTTAGTGTTCTCCATAAGAAAAATCCATTCATCACGTCATTTGGATCGTTTTTCGCGCTTATGCGCATTCCGTCGTAATTAGCCGAACAACGCAACCGTACGGCTAAACGAACCGACATCCGAGATATTTTTGAGAACATTTTAAGTTCCCTTTACTTTAACTTCATTTTAGAGCTTTTAAATGGGGTTAACGGGCCTTAAACGCGTCGGAAAAGGCCTTATTACACTACAGGGACCAAATCTGCCATTTTTGAAACTTTCTGTGTAGAAACTTTGAATCTGGTCCAAATTCAATTTTGCACATGTTTTAACAATACTATGGGCTGGTTTTGATGGCACATGGTATTACAATACCATGTGTGCTAAGTGTATGGCCAAGATCGCATCACGTTTTCCTAGAAACGATCCTAACGGTTCGGGTATTCCTATAAATACCCATTCACCCCCATTGCTAAAATCACTAGAATCTTGATCTTAGGAACTCTAAGTTGAAACCATTGTTTCATACCTGAGATTCTTGGATCGAGATTAGCATTCGGGGACCCTTCGTAAGTATTCTTTCGTTCTTTTATTGCTTTTCGAGTCTTTCGAGTCTGAAAGTCAAACTTTGTTTGACTTTCTGCGTTGACCAGTTATGGTCAATGCGAAGTTCGTTTGAACTTCGCAACGTGAGTGTAATCACGTTGGTTATAGTCCCTTGGGACTATGCCTACTAATTACCACGTTGTCTAGGGTCGTAGTGTAAGCGATCTAATAAATCGCTTATACCTTCGAACCCGACCCAGTTTGGTCGATCATTAGGATCCGACCAAATACATTAGGTGACCATAGTAGGTAGGGAATAACCTTCCTAGGTTATACCCTATGGTCGCTTCGTTTAAGTAGTTGTATGATAGGTAGTTTATATGCCTTAGGTAAATTACCAGAATACCCTTTTCATGTATAATTGGTAATTAAGCATATGTAACCTAAACTTTTGTCACATAACTGATTATGTAACATGTTTAGGCATATAACACTTGTCATAGGACTAGTTAGACGGTCCGAACGCGCTTTGCGCGCATGACGCGTTAAAGTAGCGTATGTTACCTAAATGGGTCGTGATGAGTCGAAAGCACTTAGGTTAGTCTCAATGTAGTATGTAGGCCTTGTTAAACCATATCATATGAGTTCCAATACTCATTTGGTTTACCAAGCCTCATCCTATCTGATCTCCCGATTAAAGTCCGGTTTATTTATAGATTTGCCGACTGATTCCGTGCTCCCTCTAGCTTTGTTTGGTTGTTGTTCAAGACCTCTAAGAATTCTCAGGCGAGTACATTATTCCCCTATTTTACTGCTTTCAATTGTTTTGGGGTGACTCATATGTGCTAAATGTTTTCGATGTTATAACGATGGTTTCAAAAACAATTAAGACGATTTATACAAAACTAATAACGATTTCAATAAAGTGAACAAACTTGTTGGTTGTAGTTACATAACAAATGACATTCATTAGCAATGATCAAGCCGACCAGTATTAGGTTATGGTACCATAGGATCTGACAAGTCCCGTTATTTACTACACCCGTAGTTATGTGTGGGTGTTGTGGGTAGCGACTGAATCTGTAATTTTTAATTTACTCTTTGGTAAGGGTTTATTAATGCGAGATGTTAATCTATCCTTTGGTAAGGGTTTATTAATGCGAATTATTAATCTATCCTTTGGTAAGGGTTTATTAATGCGAGTCAAGAAGGTTTGAATGTTATTAGCGAGACGACCATTTAAGTAGTTTCACGACCTAAAACGAATTATACGATTAGGGTAAACGATTGGCTTCAAAGCGACATACGGTTGGGTTTTGGTTACATATTACATGATTTACATTGGGCATGAACATTACTTTGGTGGTTTGGTTTGGATTAAGTGATTAAGTAACAATGCGTGTGGAATATGATACAAGCATGGTGGATACGCCGCTGGTACTTCCTATATATAAGTGTTTGTATGGTATTACATATTGTAGCGTTATTTGAATCATTTCAGTTTGAGACATAGAACATTTTATACAAGTAACATACTTTTCACAAGACATTTATTTACAAACAACTTATATTATACAAACTCATTTTACATGGTTATTCATTTAATCATGCATTATTCTCTTATTATACATATCACATGAACTTATTATTTCTCAAATGATTTACAAAGACAAAGCAAATTACAAGGTTCATGACTAAACATTTTCTTAAACAGAAGTCATGAATCTTATTTTCACAAAACCTATGTACTCGCCAGCATTTCTTTGCTGACCTCGTTTTCACATATGTTTCAGGTATTGTTGAATGATATCGATTGATAAGATGCATGCTCACATAGGACTGGACAAGGCCTTAGTGACTCAATAATAATGATAGATTATGTTTAAATTGTATATTTAGATTTCCAGACGATGTAATTATTCAATGTTTAATAAAACGAAACACTTTTGATATCCATGGTTATGAAACATTAATTCTGTTGCAACACGCCCCGATGTTTCCGCCGCGATTTGTTGTTTTACGCGGTCGGGGTGTGACAACTTAGTCGCACATCATGTAAATGTTCTATTGCAGTTTAATCTAAACAACTATACAATTCTACTAAGTGTGTGATTGGTGTAATATTGTGCGAACCATCAGCCTTGTAGACCGGCTCGTGTGTGACCCAAATCAGTGGAGTCCATTGGACAGGTGTGCGGCCCATCCGAGGACAGCCCACACACAAAGTGTGCGATGGACTCTGTGCTACAACACATCCCGTGACTTGTGCGATTGAGGTTATACTTGTGCGATCGGTAAATGGGTTCGAGGACTAGCATGTGGCCCAATCAATTTGCATAGCCCAAGTGAGTGTGTGTGATGTTGGGCCGGTGTGCGATCACCAGGCAGTTGTGCAATCAGCCTTTGGGTGTGCGACTAATGCGCACAATGCCGTGACAACGAAGGTGTGCGACCGATTGGTGCAAGGTTTTCAATTTATTCAATCCCTAAATCATGCTAAATCAGTTACACCTTATCCTTTGTTTCCATGTTTGTTACAAACACTTTTCCATCAATCCAAGATTTCCATTTAGATCAAAGCACAAAAATCTTAGAACAAAATAACAATTCATCAAACATTAATATGCCCTTAACACTAAATCTGATCATAATCGGTTTATAAATTTCATTACACAAGCATCCTAATTCATCGATTTATTATTTGCTAACATTGGTGTGCCTTAACTTCCCTAATCAATCGTTCAATCATCAAGACGAATTCATCAACCGTATCATATATCCATTGGAGAAGCCACACCCCCCCCCCCAATTTTCCCGAATCCGGGGGGGCGGCAACGTATATACCTATACGAAAGTACTATTCATAACACTACGCATCGAAAAGTTCGGGGGGTCGGGCCCCCCCGGACATACCTTATCCTTCGCCCCTGCATATATCCCAATTCGTACACATAATTCATATAACTACATAGCCATCATGATCATTATCTTAACCCACAATAAATCACATACAATCTAGAGAACTTAGCAAAATCAGAATGAGCATAAATACTAACCAAAGATCGTTGAAGGTGTGCTAGAACAAAAAGAAGGAAGGCTTCGTCGAGTCCTCAAGGCTGTCGTCCCTTGTGGTGTCTAGAATAGAGTTTTAGGGTTTGAAGTTGTTTTTCTTTTCCCTTCCTACATGCATACTCGTACAAAAGGAAAAGGGTGGGCTGGGTTCGGTTTGGGCTTGGTGGATTGCATGGGCCGATCATATAAATAAAGAGAGAGAGAGAGAGGTGTGCGATTAACATATCATAACATTTATCAATCTACAACTCATGAAACCAACACATTCACATAGCATTAAATCTCAACAACATACAATTCATTTAATTACAACGTATATTGAATCACGAGTAGAAACAATATCCACAAAAGAACCTTGGAAATCCGAGTTGTCACAGAAACGTAGACGGACTCGAATTTATACCAAAACGTACATAAAAATATGCAACTAAAAATTTTTTTTTAAACAAAAATGTATTAGTTGACCTGACTACAAAAAAAGTTTACGTCCAAAAATAGAGAAAATTGAATATATACCGACACCTACATAAATATATGCACACAAAAATTTAGTCTTTTTAAGTAAAGGATGTATAGAGGTAAACTCCAAAAAATTATTAGCAAAAAACTTAATAGATTAAAAACTTCATAAAACCGTCACAAGTAGCACCAATGTCACACCACTACCACCGAGCACCAACATTGGAAAAGCTTGTAAAACTAAAATAAATAAAAGGGGAAACAAAAACACCTGATGAAAAAGCAAACGCAAAATTATTGAAACACACACGCGCATTGCGATGTATTAATGCAAAGAAATTAGAACAAAACGTAAAATATAGAAAAGAATATATATATGTGATTTAGGACCCAATGCATGTGGTACATTACCATTAAACAACAAATTGCCACTAATTTATAGTTCATAGTGTGGAATAAGGTTAACTTAATGTGTATATTTTCATAGACTCTTTAATTTATATATCAGGAAGACATGGAACTGACTTGACAATAAAATTTAGTCAAGTCAAACGGTTAACTTGTATATTTTTAGTTTGAAGAATCATGCGCACTCTAATATACTCGTTAATTAACTTTTGCCAAGAAAATTCTAATGTTTAGCACATGTCGGTCATTCATTTCACTGACTGACTTTGAAACACGACTAAGGCTCCTTTTTATAATTTAGTTCCTTAATAACCATATATTATATATCACAACCAGAACAATAGTCTTTTTATTCACTTATAATTTATAACAAGAGAGAAAAGCAAACAGTGTTACAAAATTAAAGTTCAAGAAATCACATAAAAGTTCAGAATTTTGATTGAATTTGACGAACCACCTTGATGTCAACTTGAAAGGCCTTTGCAAGAATATCCTCAGCGATGTTAGGGTTTGATCCAAACACAGCATTTGCAATGGTAATGACACCTGGATTTTGACTGCTCAAACCCGCAATAGCAAGTGCGTGCCCATATCCCACGTTTTTCTGGAAGTGAATTAGACCTTGTGGAAACACAAACACGTCACCCTTCTCAAGCATTTTTGTGAATAGGCGGTTATCAGGGTTAGATGTGACAAAACCAACCAGAAGACTACCTTCAATGACGGTCAAAACTTCAGTGGCTCGAGGGTGCGTGTGTGGAGGGTTAATACCCCCTGGAGCAAAGTCAATACGAGCCAAGGAAATACCAAGAGTGTTGAGTCCTGCTAACTCTGCTACTGTCACGGCAGTCACATTAGAACCCACGTCATTCGACGTATTTCCCATTACGTGAAGCCCTCTAAAGAGAAAATCATCTGCTTTCACAAGCTTTGCATTTTTGTAAACCACACCATTCACGAATACTGCATAAACAAATATAGAAACCTTATTATGGACACCTATAAATATAGTATATCATAAAACCATGAGCTGCAACAATCTTTTATTCTTTTACCTGGGCTATTTGCATCTGCCACACAAAAGTCCTAGAGAGGACTAGGGTCCGAAGCAAAAGCAATTGAACATGTTGCCAACAGGACACCGAATATAAGAATACGAGACATCATTAGCTGGAGGTGAAAAACTTGTTTACTAGGAACTTTGATGGTTTAAGGATTCTATGAAACAATCTGTGTAACTTGGTAGTGCTTTTATAGTAAAAGAATAGGATTAAAATATACAAAGGATGAGTTGCCTCACCACCAATAAATAATACACGTTTGTTGAAAAAGTAAATTTACGAAGAAATCATCAAATACATCCTCATAAGATTTTTTCAACTTTTGTTCAACCATAAATTAGAAATCAGAATGCATTGCTCTGATACATTTTGTTTAATAATCATTTTTATTAAGATTTGGTTTGTTGGATCGTTGAATGCTTATGATATATTGAACTGATCAAGAGTTTTTTTTTTATAGTTAAAACTAAGTTTACAACCCAAATCCGACACATCTAACAACTAACACCATTTGATCATGGCATGGTAGTATTTATTGGAAAGTTAGTAGAAAGATACTTTATTAATTTGAAATACAAATAGTTATAAAATTATTCAATAATGTTTGGCCCGCAATAAAAAATATTTTATTAATTTGCATCTTCATCCCCTTGAGAAAAGATCTTGTCCTCATGGTCTGCTAACAGCTTCTTCCACTAAGTTGTTACATCATGGTGATTTGCTGGTGTCTTCATTGTCATTATGGAGGGTTACATTTATAGCCAGGATTGATACAGAGCCGAGCCTGGTGTTTGTAGATCTTCGGGCTCTAGTACAAAAAAGATCTTTATTCAGAGCGGTTCTATATAAAACCGCTACATAAAAACAAGAATACCCGCCACAAATATTACTCTCCTTGGCCTTCTACTTGGAATCATTGTATTACCATTTTTATAGCGATTATGATTAAACCCCCTCTATTTTAATACATATTTTATAGCGGTTAGGAGTATATACAAACAAATATACATTTTTACTTACCAAATTAGTGATTGTTCCTTCTTATTTTAGTATCGTTAGTGACGATTTTAGGGCTTTTTTTATTCTTTACAGCAGTGATCTTAGCGGCGCACTATGGGGCGGGCGGCGGGTACGGCAGCGGAGGGTTCAGCTGACTGACAGCCAGCGCAAGGAGGGTGGCGGAGGTGGGTGTTTGTTGTTTGTCTGTTATTAGTGTAACCCAAAACCTTTATGAGCTCTTGTATTTATAGGTAGCCTACCTATTGTATTGGTACTCGAACACCAACCTTTCAGGGTACACTTATAGGAATATATATATGTTATTAGTCAATCTTATTATGGATACAAAAATTTGATTATAGACACATATTTATAAATGTAAATGTTTAGAACGTAAATAAAAATGTTTGGTTGGTTGATGCATATATAATTAATAAGTTGATGGTAAATTTTTTTAGTATTTTATTTGGAAATCTAGAAAGTTAGAACGACAAATATTTGTAAAATTTAATTCATAGGTGTTTATATATATAGAAATGGGATTAGGAGAAAACGGTTGGAAGTGTGAAAACGGTTAGAACGGATCCTGTACGAACACGTGGCGCACGATATAATAAGGCGGAGGGGCTTTTTGGTCTTTCTGTGTTTTTTCCAATGCATCTCACACACCGTTTCTCATTTTATGGCGTGGAGGATTTTTTGGCATGTAGTTAAAAACAAAAACTTTTTGATGTTTTATTGTTTTTTAGATCTGCCGCGATAAATTAATCGTTTTTGTCTTACAAAGTAAATATGTTGGCGTTTATGGCGTTCCCAAATTCGTTGTAATCGATTAATAATTCAAACATTACATCTTTTTTGTCGTTTTCTTGTTTTTTGTTTAGATCTGTCGCGATAAATTAATCCCTTTTGTCTTATAAAAGTAAACATCTTGGCGTCCATGGCGTTCCCAAATTCATTATAAACCATCAATAATTCAAACATTACAATTTTTTGGCGTTTTCTTTGTTTTTTTTTAGATTTATCGCGATAAATTAATCATTTTTGTCTTATAAAAGTAAATATCATGGCGTTCCCAAATTCACTGTAATTCATTAATAGTTAACTCACTCTGTTTTTTGCCTGTGGATCTTGTTTGATATTTAGACGCCATAATATTGTGGTTTCACGTTTTCTAGGGTTTTGGCGTTTTTCGTTGGAATTGGGGAGGTTTCTTTGGGAAGTATATATGTTTCGGTCGCGTTTTGATGGGTTTTGTAGACGCACATTTACCTTTTTGCCCATAACGAAGCGCGGCCACGTTCGAAAGTTGAATATATTTACCAAAACGCCACCGCGCCGATTGTTTTGATCCAACGGATGAGGGGCCTTCTCACCGTTTTCACACTTATAGGCGTTTTCTCTAAATATTGCCCCTATATATATATATATATATATATATATATATATATATATATATAGGATAAGGATCATGTGAGAAGTAGTAGGCTAAATGAGAAACTTGAGAAGCATTCTGGACCACACATTTTCCCTAAGCAAAAAAATGCAAAAAAAAGGTGAAAAAATGCAAAATATTTTTTTTTTTTTTTTTTTGGAAAAATCACAGCTTTTTCTTTAAGAATTAAAAAAAAATTAAATTTTTTTTTTTTTTTTTTTGATTTATACACATGTGTATATTGTTAATCTTTTAACTATACATATATGTATATTGTCAATTATACATATATGTATATACATGTTTAAAATTGAAAAATAAGTGTTATTTAGAGTTTAGCATTAGTATTTAGGGTTTAGCATTAGGGTTTAGGGTTTAGCTTTATGGTTTAGGGTTTAGTATTAGGGTTTAGCAATAGTATTTAGGGTTTAGCATTAGGGTTTAGCTTTTGGGTTTAGCATTAGGGTTTAGCTTTTGGGTTTAGCTTTAACTTTTGGGTTTAGCTTTATCTTTAGGGTTTGTATTAGGGTTTAGCATTAAGGGTTTAGCTTTAGTGTTTAGTTTTAGCTTTTAGGTTTAGCATTAGGGTTTAGCTTTAGGGTTTAGAATTAGGGTTTAGCTTTAGGGTTTAGCATTAGGGTTTAGCTTTAGGGTTTAGCTTTAGGGTTTAGAGTTTAGGGTTTAGCTTTAGGGTTTAGCTTTAGTGTTTATGGTTTAAGATTAACAATATACACATTTTTTCAATTTTAAACATGTATATACATATATGTATAATTGACAATATACATATATGTATAGTTAAAAGATTAACAATATACACATGTGTATAAATCCAAAAAAAAAATATTTTTTTTTTAAAAAAAAAAAAAAAAATTTAATCCTTAAAGAAAAAGCAGCGATTTTTCAAAAAAAAAAAAAATTGCATTTTTTTCACCTTTTTTTTTGCATTTTTTGCTTAGGGAAAATGTGTGGTCCAGATTGCTTCTCAAGTTTCTCAAATAGGGTGGACTTCTCTTAGGATCCCTACCCTATATATATATATATATATATATATATATATTTGATACAACTTTTAAACCGGTTGTATAATATTATTTTTTTATTAGAAAGCACTTAAACCGTTTTTGAGGTAAAAAAAATATTTTTTTTAAATAATAGATTATTTACGAATTATACCGAATGGGGAACCTGTTGTCACACCCCAACCGATGATGGAAACATCGGGGCATGGCACTGAGCGAAACAGATTGTCCAGGAGAATCCATAACAACTATTAGTTATAATATATTAAAGGTTCATGTCCCATACCATAAACATATAAAATAAAAACAGTTATTACAGACATTGTTCTCAAAGACAATTTATCTATTCCGACAACTCAAATTTCATTTAATTGTTTGTTTCTAAGACTCCATCCTAACTTGATTCCCACATAGCAGCAAAACATCCTAAGCACCTGTCACAAACGTTAAAATAGAGGTCAATACACACAGTGTAAAGGTGAGCATACAAGTTTGATATAGCATAATAGAGTTCGAAATAGTTTACGCATAACCAGCATGTATCATGTATAATGCGAGGCTAGTAGGTTATCGACAATGAAATATGCACAGACTAGACCACGAGTTGTAGAATGCGCAACACATATCACCACTGCGACATGTGAGAGGTAACCTTAATAACCCCTATCCACGATAGGTGCTGAGTCCAAACAAATAGTACTATCGTTGCTAAGGCGTCAGGCAACAATCACTGTGTTAACATAACATACAAGCATTCATCGAGTAACACGTATCATGCAGTAACGGTCAGCGTATAAATGGTGTTTGCATTGTGTGATAGATGTGATTTAGTATAAGTAACGTATGTAACACCCAAAAGTGCGTAAAGCAAAAAGGGATCTAGTATACTCACAGGTTGTGTTTAACAAGTAAACACTCTCTTGGATTGAAGGGAGCGCTGAGAGATTAGCCTGAACAGTTAACGATAGCATAAACGATGGGCGGCGCGTAAAAATGGTGCAAAAGTACCAAGTGTCGGATGGTAATCCGATCGGATGGCAATCCGATCGGATGGCCAGTCGATCGGATGTCAATCCGTTCGGATGGTCATCCGATTGGATGGCCATTCGATTGGATTGACATTCGTTTGGTAAGAATATGTTTGTGTATGATGGCTTTGAATTTTTCGTTGTAGCATTTTGAAAATAGAGAAGTATCTCTACCCTTCAGGTCGATCGATCGAACGGCAGGTCGATCGATCGAACGGCAGGTCGATCGATAGAACGGCAGTTCGATCGGATAGTGATCTGATTTGCAAGACACTTAGTGAGAACAAGTTCACAGTAAGATTATCACTCGATCGGATTGCAATCCGGTCGGTTGGTAATCCGTTAGTTACTGATGATCTTTGAAAATTATAAAAATGATTAAGTGTCGAAGTTCCAAACGTCACATTGTCTGATGGTCGTTCGATCGGATGGCAATCCGATCGGACGACAATCCGTTCGACGTTCAATCCTTTGAAAGTTGAAAATAAAAGTTTAAGTGTGAAACCAAGTGCAAGCCGATCGGATGGTTGTTCGATCGGATGGCAATCCGATCAGATGGCAATCCGATTGGACGGCCATCCATCCCAACAACCTGATCGTCTTGGTACTTGATTAATTTGAAGTTTTTGCAGTTTTGATCGAGACGGTATGATAACGTGCTAATCAACAGAAACCCCATCTTGACCCAAGTGATCCTATCGAACAGGAACCACCCTAGTCCGATCAGTTCACTGTTCGAGACGGTTGTTCATGTTTAACCCGAAATCAGTTGTCTCTTGGATAGAATTCAGATCTTGAGCTGATACATCACTAAGAAAGAGTAGAAGATCAGAACGAGCTCCGATTCTATCGGTTTTGAGTGCATTGAGTGTAAAAGAGTTGAAAGAAAGTTAGAAAAAAAACATCTTTCAATCCTTTTAACCATGAATATGTGTAGATCTATGCGAAAACATTGTTTAATCTTGTGGAAATCCTTCAGATCTAAGTTGTTCTTGGTGGAATGAAGTCAAACCTGGAAGTTCATAAGAACTCCATGATGACATCACCCTAAAACACCTCAAATCCGGTGATTTCACGGTTATAAGTTAAGATTCAAAGGTGAAAAAGATGAAGGAGTGCGTGCAGATCATACAAGTACAAGATTTAGGTTGAAATTTACAAGAATCGCGAGAAATCGAGAGAAATGAGTGCTTGAGTACGGCTGGTCGAACAAGGAGCTGTCACATCACAAATGATGTGACAGGTGGGTATTTATAGGGTTTCCAAAAGAGGAAAGTGTCAAGTGTCGGATTGGTCACCGATCGGATGGCAGTCCGATCGGATGGCAGTCCGATCGGATGGCAACCCGATCGGATGGCCACTCGATCGGTTGGCCACTCGATCCTGGTGTCCGGCATGTTGAGTTTTGTTGTTTCGATTCGCGTGTTGAGCATTGCGGTGCGATTCGAGCGAGCGATGCGATGCGATAATATTACTCATTAGTTACACAAATAACCTAACTACTATATCTAACATTCAATCACTATAATTAACTTGCGTTTAGCGTTTGCGATTTAGATTGCGATGTGATAGAATTGCGATTGCGTTTGCGATTAAACACCTCAACATAAACATAACATGCACAAGTAACACATAATAGCACACACACATAAAACAATATCCAAAACACATAATTCGAGTTGCGAATGCGATAGCGATAAGTCGATTAGCGATTGAACATGCGATCAAACAGCGATTAAACCTCGATTATTAATAGATACTCCACATTATACAACTAAAAAAAATAAATAATAGAATCGATTACAAGTCAAAGAAGTCAAAACAGTAGTTGAGCAAGGAGTAACAGATCGCAATTAGAAATCTTTTCTTCCTTTGACTTCAATCTTGACTTTGACTTTGACTTTCGAAACACGGGGTGTTACAGCCTCCCATACTTAAGGGACTTTCGTCCCGAAATTAGGCTTTAGCCGTAACAAACAACCGCGGGTACTTCGCCTTCATGTCACTTTCGAGTTCCCTGGTAAACTCGGCACCACGTTTGCCTTCCCAGCGAACCTTCACAATGGGAATGCGTGAGCGTCTGAGCACCTTGGTTTCTTGTCCCATGATCTCGACAGGCTTTTCCACGAAGTGTAATGTTTCGTCCACTTGTAAATCCTCAAGAGGGACATGTAATTCCTGGTCGGCCAAGCACTTTCTGAGGTTCGAAATGTGGAAAGTCGGGTGGACATTACTAAGTTCCTCTGATAGTTCG